>CM024762.1:69916102-69993791 GCA_014218235.1 Colocasia esculenta | reverse complement strand
ATTGGCCCAATCTTGTTAATGGGTTATTAATACATGATGTTAGAAGTCTCTCCAACATTTTTATTTAGTTTATGGTCGGGTTATTTTTCCGCGTTAACAATTTTCGGACTTAGTTTCCTAATTCGGGTAACTTGGTCACGTGTGACATATACTCGGCCAATCAAATTTTCCGTTGCACGAATTCCTTCATGGAACGCTTAGGGATAATATTTGGGGTTGGTTTATAATTTTTACGGGATTATCTGATGTGTTTTCTCACGTACGATAGTGGTACGTAAGTTCTATCATTCCGATAATACGGAAGTTATTTATTTACTAATTTCATACTTGAATTTGTTCATGGGTCATACGTTGTCCATTGATCCGATTTCTTTTATGGACTATCCCCACATATTGTTTGGAGTCCACCATAAATTTCTCATTTAGTTTATGATCTCATTTTATACACCTGATAATGGGTTGTCCAACTTATTTCCTAATTACGATAATAAGTCACACTAACTCTTAAATATACCTCAAGTGACTTTTATTGACCCAAATTTCTTGATGGGTCATTAGAGGATATTATTTGAAGTCCATCTATGATTTTCATTTAATTTTTTGACTCATCTAAGTATGTGTGATAATGGTTTTCTGACTTATTCTCTGATTACAATACTCAGTCGCAAAACGCATTAAACTTGGACCATCCGATTTTTCTTGGCACGAATTTCTTCATGGGTCATTAGGGAGCATTATTTAGAGTTGAACTATGGTTTTTATGAAATTTTCTAATGGGTTTTTTGTATGTACGATTAATGGCACGTACATTTTTGTTGTTTCCCTAATATTGAATTTATCATTTTCAATTTATTTCTAATTTTCTAATTACTGAATTTCTGAGGTGTTACACAGTAGGACTTAGATCTCAATAGTCAAGCCGACTTTAAATGATTAATGTATTAAAAGGCAGAGTAACTAATGATAGAGCACGAGAGTCAAGTAAAATGAGAGATAACATGATAGCACATGAATGAAAATAGCACAACTTTCCAATATAGCAAGAGTGTCGAGTATAGCACAAAATAACAGGATGTCCATAGCACAATAGCACAAAGTATAGCAATAGCACAACGGGTATAGTATAGCACTTTTGTCAATAGACAACGAGAGAAAATAGCACTTTTTTATTGTCATTTAGATAGTCGAGATAGATAGCACTCGAGTGTAATGCCAAACACTCTGATCATTTAACTCCCATGGGCACTAGCACTTTCGGGCGCACATCCCAGGACCAGATCGGGCCCTTATATATTGCCAGGCATTTGTTATATTGTTTATCTTTAGACAATCAGTCAATGGCCAATATAGAGTACCAAGAAAAAGATGAGAGCACTAGATGAATAGACAAGACAGTAGAGTGAACGTGAAAAGATGAGCGAGTAGAGCATAGATGAGAGCTAGTGGACATTGTACGTAACACATCGAGTAAACAGGCGAAAGTAACAGTTGCACAACACGCGCACGTGGTGTTGGCCGTCAGGTGGAACTCACTACCTTTCCATTGGCCATGTTACGCACAGGTCCAGAGGTCCGGCGTGATTCAAGATAAGAGTGAACTTCTAATAGCCGTTTGGATCATGCTGATCCCTAAAAGGTGTAATAGATGTTAGGGTACAACCGGCTCGTCGACCATGTGGGAAATCCATGGACAGAGGAGACTTACAGAGGCATTGAACAAAGACTCACTAGTCCGGCAAAAGGAGTATCCGACGGAGAGTTTGTCCTAGTCAAGAGAGTGTATATATATAGAAACAAGTGCTCGACGTTCTAGAGGAGTTCTAGAACAGTGGAGCATCGGTATCAATATTCCAAAACAACGCGAGAAAATGAGCATAAGTATATTTAAGAATGAGGCAATTTAATGACATAAATTACCAGATGATTTATGTAACATATTCATGCCAATTAAGCCATATTTGGATGGTTTAAAGTGTGTGTAAGGGTCATGAAATTGTAGATAGAAAAGATCATATGTATGTATTTTAATCACACATAATTGTTTAATTTATATCAAGTGTAATCTTCTGTGTGTATGACTGTTAAACAAGAGTACAAGCATTGTGGAGAGTCAGAACATTAAATTTTGGGGTTTTTATGCAAAAAGGCCAGAACGCGACACACCCTTGTAATGGTCGCGATGGGGTTCGGGCAGATCGCGATGGGGTCTTGTACAGGTCACGATGGGCTTGACTTTTTGGGCAGGCAGGTCGCGACAGGGTCATGTGAGGGTCGCGACGGGGTCAACAGATCGGCAGCCAGATCGCGACGACCGGCCCTATCGTAATCAGATCACAATGGGACGCTCTATCATGACGCCCCTGTGTACGCGGCCTATCGGGCCGTTGTGTTCACAAGGTATGTGCCCAAGTCCGACAGGGAGAGTACAGTGCATTGGATTACGGACCAGACTTTCCAGGTTTTGACATAGGGTTGTTCTAAAACTAATAACAAATTGTATAGTATATGAAAAATCACGAAACTAGTTTTAAACAGATCCAGACATATATGGGTACTTCCAGTAAATCAGAATCTGGAATCAACGAAAGTTTCAGCATGGTTTAATAAAGAGCATTCATGACGAACATAGAACAAGGTATAGTTGGGATCAACGAATTAATTCACATGCTAGGATGGATGGAAATTAGGGCTTTCAGAGGCAAAAGAAGCCTAACATCCATCAGTTCTTACAGTAAAAATCTCATGGCATGAGGACGAGTATATACGAAGATATGAATTTAATAAGAGGATTCGGAGTCATGAAGTTCATAGAACTTTGAAAATTGAGAACTAAAGAGTTGCTCATGGACAAATATGAAACCAAAGGGCTTTGGTTCCTGATAGACGAAACATCCTACAGATAAATTTTCTTGGTTTATGCTCATGAGAATGCCTACCTTTGACTCATTTTGTCTTCTAGGGTTAAGAACTTGAAGAACTCGGGGAAGACTTGAGGGTTCCTCCTTCTCCACGAATTCCCCTTTCCTTTGGCTCCTTCCCACATCCAGCAAACCCTTGGCACGAGCTAGGGCTGGCCATGGGGGTTTTAGAGGAGTATTTAAGCATATCCCCATTCTATTTCCTATTATGACTCTAATTTCTATTTATTCTGAATTTCCTATTTCCCTCTCCTCTTTTTAGGCAAGAGATCACCTAATTGGGTTAGGATGGAGCTAATTTCATGGGCAACCTATTGGGTAGGTTTAGGAATCCAAATCTAACTTAAACTTCCTTTTTAATGCATTAAATACCCCTTTATAATTAAGCATTATTTTAGTTACGAATTTAGGGTATTTTTTCATTATTCCCCTTTTAAAACTTCCTATTTTGGCCCACTAATTTCTATTGGGTCAATTTAATAAAGCCCATCACTTCTTTTCCTTTAATGGGTTTTAGTAAATTCTCTTTCCATTAATTTTCTATTTAATTTATTTTTTTATTTGATTTTCTAATAAATTATATAGTTTTATTTTTTTGTATTATTAAATTTTTATTTTTCAAAAATCAGGTTGCTACATCATTCCCCTCTTAAAAGAATTTGGTCCCCAAATTCCTATGATCGTAAGGGAGGAAATGTCTTACCAAAAAGATTGAGGTAGTTCCGTCTATTGATTCCTTCTGGTTCCCATGTGGCTTCTACCATTCTACAGTTATTCCATAAGACTTTAACCACGTGGATGGGACGGTTCTTGAGTTGTTGTACCTTCCGTTCCAGTATCTTGACTGGCTTCTCTCCGTATGTCACATCCTTGTTCAGCACCAACTTCTCATGGAGAATGATGTGGGTAGGGTCATAGACATACTTCCTGAGCATGGAGACATGGAACACATTGTGTACACATGCCAGATCTGGTGGCAATGCCAGTCGGTATGCGACCTCACCAATCCTTTCGAGTACTTCGAAAGGACCAATGAATCTAGGACTGAGCTTTCCTTTCATGCCAAATCTTTGGATGCCACGAGTAGGTGACACCTTCAAGAACACATGATCACCGACTTGAAATTCTAAGTCTCGCCTTCTTTTATCGGCATAGCTCTTTTGTCTAGACTGAGCAGTCTTAAGCCGGTCTCTAATCACTTGTATGTCCTTTGTGGTATGTTGCACCATGTTTGGGCCTAGCCACTGCTGTTCTCCAACCTCATTCCAGCATGTAGGAGATCTACAATTCCTTCCGTAGAGTGCTTCGAATGGTGCCATCTTGATGCTCGCCTGGTAACTGTTGTTATAGGCAAACTCGATAAGAGATAGGTGTTAGTTCCAATATCCTTGGAAGTCTATAGTGCAAGCTCTCAACATGTCTTCTACTATTTGGTTGGTTCTTTCAGTTTGCCCATCAGTTTGTGGATGGAACGCGGTACTAAAGTTGAGTTTAGTACCCAGCACCTTACAGTCCTTTCCAAAAATGAGATGTAAATCTCGGATCTCAATCCGAGACAATAGATGATGGAACTCCGTACAGTCTTACTATCTCCTTGACATATAAGGCAGCTAGTACCTCCACCGACCACTTACTCTTTATAGGCAAAAAATTGGCGGATTTGGTTAGTTGATCCACAATGACCCATATGGTGTCGAGTCCACCACGAGCCTTGGGTAAACCCATGATGAAGTCCATGCCAATCCTTTCCCATTTCCATTTTGGAATATCTAGCGGTTTGAGTACACCAGCAGGGTGCAGGTGTTCCGCTTTTACTTGTTGGCAAGTAAGGCAGTGAGCGGCATGTTGAGCTACCTCTCTCTTCATGTTCGGCCACCAAAATGTTCTTTTCATGTCTTGATACATTTTGGTACCTCCTAGATGAATAGTGTACTTTGTCTTGTGAGCTTCATCCATTAGCTTCCTCTTCAGTTCTTCATTGTCGGGAACGCATGTCCTCCCTTGAAAGACAAGCCTTCCATCTTCGGTCATAACAAAGTCCAGTCTTTCGGCTAGAGTTTCCTTGACGCGAACTAAGAATGGATCATCAACTTGTTGAGCTTTGATCTCCTCTAGCAGATCAGATTGAATCTTGATATTGGCAACCAAGACTCGATCATCCCTATGTTCAATATTTAAGTCTAACCTTGCGAATTGTTCCAGTAGTTGCATCTCACCATAGACTAGACTTGAAACAGACGCCATTGGCTTCCTACTAAGAGCATCTGCCACATCATTACCCTTGCCTGGATGGTATTGGATGTTGAAGTCGAAATCCTTCAGATATTCTAGCCATCTTCTCTGTCTCATGTTGAGTTCTTTCTGGGAGAATAAATACTTCAGACTTTTATGGTCTGAGTAGACAGTGAACTTTTCTCTGTAGAGGTAATGTCTCCAGATTTTCAAGGCGAAGACCACGGCAGCCAACTCAAGATCATGCACAGGGTAGTTGACTTTATGAGTCTTCAGTTGTCAAGAAGAGTAGGCGATGACTTTCTCCTTTTGCATCAGTACACACCCTAGCCCAATCCCTGAGGTATCGATGTAGACAGAGAAACCTTCTCCCTCTATTGGCAGAGCGAGAACAGGTGTTGAAGTCAGGCAATCTTTAAGAGTTTGAAAACTTTTATCACACTCTTTACTCCAGGAGTATAGATTCTCCTTTCGTGTCAGTCATGTGAGAGGAACGGCAATCTTGGAGAAGTCCTTGATAAACCGCCTATAGTAGCCAGCCAGTCCTAAGAAGCTTCTATCTCGGTGACGTTGGTTGGTCTCTCCCAATTGATTACAGCTTCGACTTTGCAGGGATCAACGGAGATGATGTCCTTTGAGATGACATGGCCCAAGAAGGACACTTCTTCGAGCCAAAATTCACATTTGCTAAGCTTTGCGTACAGTTTGTTGTCTCGCAAGACTTGCAATGCAATCTTCAAGTGTTCTTCATGCTCTTCTTTGGTCTTTGAACATATGAGGATATCGTCGATGAAGACGACCACGAACATGTCAAGGTATGGCCGATATATGTTGTTCATGAGTTGCATAAAGGCTGCAGGAGCATTGGTTTGACCAAAAGGCATAATGTCCATACCTGCTCCTGAAAGCCGTTTTAAGATATCGTCATCCTTTATCCTCATTTGGTGATAGCCAGATCGAAGATCGATCTTGGAGAAATATTGAGCTCCTGATATTTGGTCGAATAGCTCATCGACCCTAGGCAATGGAGACTTGTTCTTGATGGTAAGCTGATTGAGTTGACGATAGTCGATGCACAACCTCATCGATCCATCTTTCTTCTTGACGAATAGCACAGGTGCTCCCCATGGGGAAGTACTCGGTCTAATGAACCCCTTCTCTAATAGCTCCATCAGTTGCGTCTTCAACTCCTTTAGCTCGGCAGGTGACATCTGGTACGATTGACGCGATACCGAGGCAGCTCCAGGGATCAACTCTATGGCGAAGTTGACATCTCATTCCGGGGGAATCCCCGGCAGATCTTCAGGAAACACATCGGGGTAATCCTAGACTATGTGGATGTCTTCTATCTTAGAACCCTTCTTTTCCACAACTACGGCTGCTAGGAAAGCAATACACCCTTTCCTTATCATGTTATGGGCTTTTATGGCAGAGATTAGAGACATCCGTCCCTTATGTATAATCCCAGAGAATGCCAATTTAGGAATGTCACTAAAGGTCACCCTTCCTTTCTTACAATCGACACTTGCCCCATAAGTGGACACCAGTCGGCTCCCAAAATTACATCGTAGCCTTCCATGGGCATACATACCAGGTCGGCTTTTAGGTTATGGTCTCCGATCATTACATCGGCAGAGGGAAAGTATTTGTTCAATTCCTCATTTTCTCCTAGTGGCATTGTGACAGAGAACTCACAACCCATGGATATAGGTTTTGTTGGATCGAAATGGCAAGCTAAGCAGTCCTAGAGGGGGGGGTGAGTAGGACTTTTGATCTTTTAAAATTTCTTCTGAAAATCACAGAACTAAATGAATAGGTTAGTACTCAAAATGATGTGTGTGATTCAAGTGTAGACTTGGCGGAAACAATCACACAAAGAAATTAAACACAGATTTTATCCTGGTTCGGCCCTTCCCACATGGAAGTCCTACATCCAGTCCTCAAGCCAACCACTTGAGATTTCACTAATCTGCCAATGAATTTGGCCTTCTCTCACCCTTGAGAGGAATTACAATACCCACTTGCTCCCGAGCAAGTCTTCCCTATACAGGGGTACAGAAATGCCTTTTCACCAAGCCTTCCCTTCACAAGAGGGGCAAGTGCAGAGACAGACTTCTGCACAAGTACAAAGAAAAATTGACAGGGTGTGTTTGCCTAAAAATTGAGCACAACACACAGACTTCAGATGGATACAATAGATATAGAATTGATTCTAAATACTATCTGAAGTGAAAGGGGGTGGACTAAAGAGAATTGACACTGAGTACAATTGCCACCCACAGACAGAACTTCTCCTATCTGAGCACAAGGAAACTCTCAAAGGAAATCAAGCATGAAGACTTCAGAGAGCTTGAGGAAGTCGAATGGCTCTTGTAGGAGAATGAGACTTGAAACACTTGTGGATTCTATGTATCACTGTATGTATCTCTCAGTATGTTGTATGTATCTAATTCTCTTCCTCTTGAGCTCCTTTTATAGTCTTCAAATTATGACCGTTTGAGAAGATGACCGTTGAAGCTTGTGGCCGTTTGCAATATAGCCGTTTGAGGAGGAATTCTGAGTTTCTTTGTGTCCTGAAGATATTGCCCAGCAGGTCTTCAAAATAGCTTCTTCCCGAGGTCTTTATTTTGTTAACAGCTAGAAGATAAGCTCTTGTAGCAAATAGCTGAGGGAGAAGCATGCTAAACATATGCTCAATAAATGCCTGCTGCAAGGACAAGACAACAAGAAAAATGTATCTCCATACCCTTATGGTAGGTGGGTCAGAAAAGTTCAGTACAAAGTATGGAACCTCGTATCCCATCAGTATTACAAATAGCAGACAGACAGACAAAAAGTTAAAGTATGGGTCTGACAGTGGTAGGTGAGATGGTCAGATGCCATGCGTCTGAGTCTTACATAAATGCTATCTGTCTTTGAGAAGCTAACAATTAAGGCAAAGTGGGACATCAGTACTGGGAAATTTAAGGAGACACTTTTCATAACATGTTTAGCATAGGATAATTAATTTGTGAGCTTTCATGTCAAGATCCTGTCAGAATATTATAATAATTTTCGAAGCTATTAAGATAATATGCATACAACAATCTTGTTGTTAAAAATACACAAACTAGATTTGATGATGTTCATATAGAACTGATAGTGTGAAAAGTACAAAGTACAGAATTTGTCAGTGTAGTTGAATGTGAACAAATGAGTCGATTGAAGAAGTAAGAGTGATTCGACTCATGAGAGATCAATATGATTCGACTACGGTTGAATACTGAGTATTTCTAAAGTATTTTAGGCATTTGAAGGTATTATTCGAATACAGAGTAAAGATATTCGACTGTTTGAGTCGAATGCAGAACAAAGGTATTCGACTGTATGAGTCGAATGCAGAACAAAGGTATTCGACTGTATGAGTCGAATGCAGAACAAAGGTATTCCACTGTATGAGTCGAATACTGAAGAAAGGTATTCGACTGTATGAGTCGAATACTACGTAAACAATGTGGACTTTGATTTCTGACTGCTATTCTGAAGGAGTTGAATATGGCAGTCGGATTCAGTATGTTAAGAGATAGTTGTGGGCTTAGAAATTTTTAGGATACTCTTTCCTGAAAAAAGATTTTTGTGTTATAAAACATATATTTAAAGATTTGTCATAGCAAAAACATAGTTTTATAAAATCTAAGAAAGTCATTAGATTTCTTAGAGGTAGTTGCTCAACAATTCTCCCCCTTTTTGTTAATGACAAAAATCTTTAAATAGATATGTATCATATGCTATGTTTATACCTTTTTCTCCCCCTTGTGATATTAACAGAAAGGATAGAACATTTGAGAATTTCACAAGTAGGAAGAAATTGCATCTATAAAATGGCAAACAGTACATAGTAGCAAGCAGGTTTAAACAAGAAATTACAACTAAAAAGTTCAGACTCTAGCTGAACGAGGCAACAACAGAGATGCAGGGATTGATTTCAGGAAGGGTTGGATGAGCTCCCAGAGTTTTTCTTCATTCTTGTTGAAGGAATTTTCAAAGAGAGCATCATCAACATTGTAGGCTGGGTTGGTGGAGGGTAATTTTTTGATAGACTTAACGTGGCGCCTCCTGTACCAACCAATCTTGTAGTGAAACTTGTCAATGTCCATCTTGATTCGGAGAGGCACAAATTTTTTGGTGGATGCCAGTTGGAGGAATTCGTTGAAGGTCAGATTCCAATAGAGGCCATGTGAGATGGCTGCATCCTTAGCCTTATAGTATATGAGGTACCTCTCAGCCCAACGATGAGTGACACTCTTATGAAAATCCATGAGAACTTTTGAGTGAAATTGATTGATGTTGAGTTTCATTTTTCGGCACTGAGAGTGGTAGGATGGATAGGCTGCTTCCCATTGCTCAAGGGTGAATCTTTCGGATTCAGTAAAACTGAGCTGGATATCAAGGAGATGCTTGGATTTCTTTGACAACTGAATAAATATAAACCTCTGGAAACTGAGCTTAGATTTGTACTTGATTTTGAATCTGGCAGAAATCCGGAGGAATCTATTGAAGAAAATTTCAGCAAATTCTCTTCTATAGGAGACTGCTCCTACCAAAGGAGGATGAAGTCCTGACGGTAAGGCCACTGTCATGGAAGGGATAATCTCTCTTTGTCCTCGGAGCAAATTCTCATACTGCCCTCTGGAAACATCATGCAATCCCAGTTTGAACCTTTCATGGTTGAAAGATCTCATTTCAAGGTACTTGGCCTGAGAGGCCCTGAGATGCTCTGCAAAAAGGGCATGAAATCTAAGAGAAAGATGTTGAGCAGTTATCAAGTGATGGGTTCTGGATTGATTTTCTAAGAACCTGGCGGCCTCTTCAGGTATTGATCAACAAATTCTTGGGGAGTGAGGCAGTGGCTTTTCCGAAATATGAGTTGGAGATCAGAAAGAGAAAGTTAGGAAGTTTGAATTAAAATAGGAAGCCAGTGTTCAAATGTGAAATCTGGCAACTCATGAACTTCCAAAAAGGCTCTAATGGCAAGATATTCTCTGAACAAATTCATGTGTTGTTCAGAGTAATGAGTGAAGGAATACCAAAACGGAGGAAGTAGAGAGGAAGGTTTGTGTCCCTATTTGGGTCCTTTGGAGGCTGACAGTTGGATACTAGGAAGTATCTCAACTAAAGGCATCATTGTTTTTTTGGAGTCAGATTTTGAGGCTGTAGAAAGAGAGGAATAAAAATGAGGAGGTTGAGTTGAGAGAGTCATGATGAACTCTTCAAGAGGTTCAACTTGATATTTCAAGGGGTAGATGGAGAATTTAA
Source organism: Colocasia esculenta (assembly GCA_014218235.1). Lineage (NCBI taxonomy): Eukaryota > Viridiplantae > Streptophyta > Magnoliopsida > Alismatales > Araceae > Colocasia > Colocasia esculenta. The sequence goes on along the minus strand of CM024762.1, from coordinate 69,983,346 downwards.
CGTCCTGTTTGAAGGAATCTACAGGAGTGATTACTGGAAGTAGATCCAAGGAGGAGTGTGGAGATAGTGGTGTTGATGAAGCAAGTTTAGGTACAGGTGTAGCAGTGGGAGATGTGGCTCTGGAAGAAGGTGAAGGGAGGATTGGTTTGACAGGAACACCATCCTTGACTAATCTCCTCTTCACCTTTCTCTTAAAAGTCTGACGATCTTGGGAGGGCTCGAGAGGTCTCTTGGCTGATGCCTTCTGCATAGGGTCCTCTACAGCTGTTGCCACTTCTTCTGGCTGATTTTCTGATTCTTGCACTTGCTGCTGCTGCTGCTGCTGCTGATCACTTGGTTTAACACAACTACTGCCAACTAAGCCTGCTACTCAGTGGTCTGCTCAACTTGCTGCTGCTCAGATTCAATAGGCTGCTCTCTAGCCTGAACTGCTGGTTCTTTGACAGGTTGCTCAAGAACTGGTTCCTCAGGTATAGGTACTTGAGGTTCTGCTTGGTGTTCATTCTCTTGAGCTGGCACTGTCTCTTCTTGCTGCTGTGAGGAGAAAGGCCCTGATGTCCTAGAGGTGCCTGGTTGGCACACCGACTGCAATAGGAGATCCTTGATTTGCTTGACTTCCTCAGATAAGCTATCAAACTTAGTATCTGACAGAACAACTTGCATATGGAGAACTGACATGTTCTCATTCTGACTTCTAACCATTTCCAAAATATTACTGAGGCTGTTGTTGCTCTCCCCCTGAGACCTTGGCCGGGTCTCAAACTGAGAAGGAGAGTTGTCAGGCTCTCTATCTTCAAAGAGGTGATCTTGGGGGGAAGAGGCTGAAATATCTTCAGAAATGATTCTTTTGCCTCTGAGATCTCTTAGGACATCATTGATGGTGTCCTCTGGAACATCTTGGACTGGAAAGGATGGTAGAACATCTTCTTGCACAGGAATGGACTCTTCAGATCTGATCTGGATAGAAGGATGTTCATGCTGAACTTCGGATGCAGGGACTTCATGTGTGAGTAGAGAAACCAAAGATTCATCAGGATATACTTCATGCTCACACTCAGGGACTGAACTTTTGTACCACAAATTCTGCTTCTTACCAACCAAGGAGTACTTGCTTCTTTTTAGAGTGAAAATACCAATCTTCTCCTTGATTCCAACAAACATCTCTCTAGATAGATCCACTGAGAATTTCTTGAAGATAAGAGTCAGTAGAGATCCATATGGAAGAGATTCTTGGAGGTCTTTTGAAGCAATCATCTTCTCCAGAATAACTGCTGGCAGATTCACCCTGTGCCTCTGAATTGCCCAAAATAGCAAATTACCATCCCTAGCAGTGATGGAAGAATGAGTTCCTACTCTAGGGGTGATGATATTGGTAATAATAGAGTGAATCAGTCTTTTCTCAGCAGACAACTCATTGACTTGAAGTCCTCGCTTGCTGAGGGTCCCCAGGCTACCAATAATCCCTAGCTTTTGCTTTTCCAAAAGGATGAACTCACTAAGCCTATGCCCTGAGTTGGGACAATCCAGAAACTCGACCAAAAGCTCTTTAGAAATTATGATTTTGGTGCCTTTAACATACCCTACAACTGAGTTCCCATCAGAGACTTGCAGTGAAGCATAAAAGGATCTGACTACATCGGCAATAAAGGGTTCAGAAATCTGACACATTCTTGTCCAACCCATAGCATTCAGAGTCTCTTCTACCCAAGACAAATTTCCAGACAAATGAGAGAACTCAACAGCCTTCCCAGAGCAAATGGGAATCTTAGCAAGACGCTGGAGTTGGTCAGGGGTCAACTGGACAGACTCGGAAGCCCTAAGGAAGCCATCTAGATGAAAGAAACGAAAGGGACTTAGGAAACCTTCAGAGGAGAGAAAGAAATGACCAGTAGGGATGAAGGATCCTACCTTTCTTCCGAAGGAATGAGGTTTTAGATGGTTTCCGGAGAGTCCTTTGCCGGAGCACAGTGAAGGCGCGAAGAACGCAAGAAGACAGGTGAGTCGAAAGGGGATTTTAAACGGGTGTTTTGAAAGGAGAAGGGGTTTCTTATATAAGAAAAAGGTAACTGGCGCTTGATTTCAGGATGAACGGACGCGATGATTGATTTGACCGTTTAATTACGAATGGACGTGATGATTGATTTGACCATTTAATTACGAATGGATGCGCCTTAATGAGGTGTCAGTTACCTCAATTAAGTAATTAAAAGAATTCTGAAAGGTAAGCGTCGGTTTAAATTAACTTAATGAATCGAATTAGGTATTCGACTGCATTAGTCGAATATATCATTATAACATGAATCGAATGCATCGGTTCCTCATGAATCGAATGCATGAGTTGAATATAGGACTTAGCGATTTTCAGGATACTTTCACAGACAGTTCAAGGAAGGTTTTATCAAGTCAATTCAAACACTGCTTTATTAGTTTAATCAGGATTGCACATACCTATTTCTCTTCTTATTGAAGTAAATCTATCTTCAGGGAGAGGTTTTGTAAAAATATCTGCTAATTGATTTTTTGTAGAAACAAATTCAAGTGAAATATTTCCATTACTTACATGGTCCCTGATGAAATGATGTCTAATCTCAATATGCTTGGTTCTTGAATGCTGAATTGGATTCTTTGTTAAATTTATAGCACTTGTGTTGTCGCAAAGCATTGGAATATCTTGAAGTTGATGACCATAGTCTTCTAACTGATGCTTGATCCACAGGAGTTGAGTACAGCAACTTCCAGCTGCAATATATTCAGCTTCTGTAGTGGATAAAGCTACTGAATTCTACTTTCTAGAAGACCAAGATATCAAACAACCTACAAGAATTTGACATGTACCACTGGTGCTTTTTCTATCTAATTTGCATCCAACATAGTCAGCATCACTATAACCAATCAACTTGAAATCAGAACATCTAGGATACCATAAACCTAAGTTACTTGTATTAATGAGATATCTGAAAATTCTTTTTACTGCAAGAACATGAGATTCTTTTGGATCAGCTTGGAATCTTGCACAGAGACAGACACTAAACATTATATCTGGTCTACTTGCAGTGAGATACAGTAGTGATCCTATCATTCCTCTATAGGTCTTTTGGTCTACCTTTTTGCCAAGAGGATCACTGTCTAACTTAATGCCTGAGCTCATGGGTGTTCCTAAGGGCTTACATTTGTCAAAGCCATACTTAGTCAGTAAATCTGAAATGTATTTGGTTTGACAGATGTGAGTTCCTTCTTTGGTTTGCTTAATTTGCAATCCAAGAAAATAATTAAGTTCACCCATCATGCTCATTTCAAATTCACTTTGCATCAAATTTTCAAAGAATTTGCAGAGTGATTCATTAGTAGATCCAAAGATAATGTCAACAACATAGATTTGTACAATTAAGATTCCATCTGAAAATTTCTTTATAAATAGGGTGCTATCTACTTTTCCTCTTATAAAATCATGTGATATAAGATAAGCACTTAATCTTTCATACCAAGCTCTTGGTGCTTGTTTCAGACCATACAGTGCTTTCTTTAAACGGAAAACATGATCAGAAAACTTACTATCTTCAAAACCAGGTGGTTGCTCAACATATACTTCTTCTTTAATAAAACCATTCAGAAAAGCACTTTTAACGTCCATCTGAAATAAATTGATATTAAGAGAGCAAGCATAAGCTAATAAAATTCTGATTGCCTCTAATCTAGCAACTGGAGCATAGGTTTCATCAAAATCTATGCCTTCCTCTTGGGAATATCCTTGCGCTACAAGTCTAGCTTTGTTCCTAGTATTACCCCTGACTCATCCATTTTATTCCTGAAAACCCATCTGGTTCCAATAACTGGATGATCAGTAGGTCTAGGCTCAAGGGTCCAAACTTCACTACGTTTGAACTGATTAAGCTCTTCTTGCATAGCGAGGATCCAAGATTCATCACCCAGTGCATCATTGATTATCTTAGGCTCAATTTGTGAAACTAATGCAGAGAAGTCACAAGGAATTTGCATACCTCTTGTTCTTATCCTGAATTGAGGATCACCAATTATGTTTTCTCTAGGATGGTCCCGGTGGTACCTCAATTCTTTAGGTAGTCCTTCTTGTGATTCTTTTTGTTGTTGAAGATCTTCTAATGGAGGATCTTCTTCTTCTTTATCTTTCCCTTCTTCTTCAAGAGATGTCTTTTCTAGATCCCTGCATAGATCATCAACACATTCTTCTTCTTCTATCCTTCTGATAGAGGGGTTAGTTTCATCAAATAATACATGAACTGATTGCTCTATTGTTAAAGTTTTTCTATTAATACCTTGTAGCCTCTAGGTTTTGAAACATATCCTAAGAGAAAACCTTCATCACTTTTAGCATCTAATTTCCTAGATTATCCTTACCATTATTTAAAATGAAACACTTACAACCAAAGGGTCTGAGATGACTGATATTTGGCTTCTTGTCCTTGTATAGCTCATATGGTGTTTTCTTCAAAATTGGTCTGATCATGCATCTGTTGATGATATAGCAAGCTGTATTCGCTACTTCTGCCCAGAAGTACTTTGGTAGATTATACTCATTTAGCATTGTTCTAGCCATGTCCAACAGTGTTCTGTTCTTTCTTTCTGCTACTCCATTTTGTTGGGGTGTTCTTGGAGCTGAGAAGTTGTGTTCAATTCCATTTTCTTCACAGAATTCCATAAATTCTTCATTTTTAAATTCACCACCATGATCTGACCTGAGATTTGTGATCTGAAATTTTGATTTTTCTGAACTACTTTGCTGAACTTCAGAAATGCTTGGAAAGCTTCAGATTTGGCTTCTAATAATGATACCCAAGTATACCTTGAATAATCATCAACAAGCACATAGCCATACTGTCACGTCCCGAGAATTACGCAGCGGATATTGATAATTAATTCGAGTCGATATCTCGAGACATGGACAGTCGGCAAATAAGCCTCTAGCTAGCACGCACTAAATGTGTATCAACACAACATCATAATAGGGCCCAAATGTGAACTCAATTATAAATTGTAATCAAATCTCATATTTGTCTCAGATAAACTAATACAGGACTAAGACTCATAAAAGCAAAAGTACATACTACCTCACTTCCTACTACATTGTTCTAACACTCAAAATAAACTACTATAGATAGACTCATGTTTGGAACGCTCTTCACTCGGACGCATTCCCATCCTCGACTTGCTCTTCCTCTTGCACTTCATGGTCACCTAGATTGGGTAAAAGTAGGGAATGAGCAAACTAGCCCAGTAGGATTTATATCTCAATGTGCGGGCAATGATATAAGTGATTAACATTTTAGAACTAGGCAAGTACGATGAATGATATGCAAGTACGAAAAAACTCGTTAAAACATGATATATAAACAAGCTAGAGAGAGTGATTATGATAGAACGAGATTTGTGAACAAGATGACAAGATCGAACTAGCAATAGATCACTTTGTACAAGCACGCAAGAATTCACTTGATGTCAAGAACGCAAGATATCACTAATTGCATTAAATGCAGAATGGTCATATCAAGCAAGCAAGCAAGCAAGATTTCACAAGCACGATCAAGTAACACTAATCAGGCACGTTGACACCAATGTACACCAAGAAAAGATCCATCAAGAATGTACAACAGGACACGTGTATGTGGTTATGTATCTATCATTCAACAAGCAAGAAAGTACTCCCAGCGCAGATGCAACGCCAGTAATCATTATACCCCATGGTTAACAGTATATCTATGACTCGCCGTCATTGGGGCTAGATTGGAGCCCTTGGACACACACCGTGCCCTGTCAGCATCTCATGTAATTTTTAAATGTAGATACCCACAGTCATTAATAATGGCCAATGAGAGTTTCAAAACGTAGCATGTGTAATGTCATGTTCATGATGATGATGAGAAGAAGTAATAATTAAATTGAACATGATTTCATGAGAACAATGGTCAAGAGATAAATTCGGCAGCATAACGGTACAATTTATACTTTCGTTCAATCTTTACATTAATGGCTTTAGTCTAGTTTGTAAGTCACACTCACGAGATCAAGAAGAGAAAGGAAGTGCACGCTATCTCCAAGGAACTTCAATGGTACAACCAACTCGTCGGCCATGTGGGAATCCATGGTCAGAAGAGATTTACGGAGGCCTTGGTGAAAAGGTCGCTAGTCTACCGATTCGGAATGACCGGTAGAGAGTTTCCAATTTCCCAAGAAGGGGCTACCTAATAGTGCTAGTGTGTAGTGCGGTACGCGTGTCACAATTCTCAAACCATCGGTCTCAAACTCGCAGGAAGCACTTGACAATATAACATGGAATAAAACTATGCACTTTAACAAGTCATGGTTTGCAAGATTTTATGATAACCATTATCATTTAAACATGGTAGAACAGTAGGAAGATTAAATCACAAGAAACATGAATGGATCATAACATTTAAGGAGCACTTAGAATAGCATTCATGTAATTAAAGCTTTTAAATGGGTTAATCAATTTTTAAGCCATTAAATAACAATCATGTAATGCTCAGACCCAAGACATGCAACTTACACAGTAAATATCATATTTAAACAGATCTTGGGTATATGCGGAAAACTATGCATGAAAACACGTGGTTTCAGGTAAAGTTCTGAGATCGCGACATATCCCTATAAGGAAGGCGACAGGGTCGTCAGATCAGGCAGGCAGAAGGCGACATGGGTACTGTCGCAACCAGAACGCGACAGAGGTACTGTCGCGACCCGACCTCAGAATGCGACATATCGGGCCGTTGCGTTCACAGGGTCTGCGCCTGAGCCCGACATGGATCTGACATGCTCTTGGTTCAGACTACCATGATTTGACATAGGGTGATATTCATGAAATGCCTATATCTCTCTATATGCTGATCTTTAGACAAAACTTACAACATAGAAAATGTTGAGGACATCTATTGGAAGAACTTTTGTGTTGTGGGCTGGGTCTGAATCGGTCTCTAATTGCATGAAATACAGGAGAAAGTGGGAAAGCCCTAAACATGCATGACTTCATGGCGACTTACATGTTAGACTTGTAACATGAGATCTACTGACATTTGGACAAAACGTCTAACATAAAAGATGACAAGGACAACTAGTATAAGAACTTTGTTGTTGGGTTATTAACCTAATTCGGTCTTGAACCTTGTGAAAAACATGAATAAGTGAAAGTTAAATGCAACCAGAAAACGCAGTATCATGCATGGATCTATTACGAAGTTTATAACTCTCTAAATAATGATATTTAAGCAAAACATTTAACATGAAATATGACCATATCGACTAATACAAGAACTTTCATGTTGGAGGCTTGACCTACTTCGGTCTTAAATCTTGAGAAAAATAGGAAGAACCTAAGGCTAACTGCAAACCCGAAAACACAGTATTATGCATGACTCTCTTACGGGGTTCATAACTCTCTAAATAAAGAGTTTTAGACAAAACGTTGAACATGAAAGATGATCTTGACTACAAGTAGAAGAACTTTGATGTTGATGATTCAGTCTAATTCGGTCTCAAATCGTGTGAATAATAAGAAGAACGGGAAAAGCTCTAACAGTGCGCGACTTTGGCAAAACGCTTATAATTCAAAATCTACTAAATAAATTCGATGAAACCAGTGGAAAATGAAAGTTAACTTGATGCTCTACACATTGGCATAGGATATGTTAAGGTTTGGCCCGAGAAAACCTACCTTTGGTCGACTTCAAGAGAGTGGTTTGTGCAGGTCGCAGCAGATGAGAAGGGGAAGAAGAACGGCTTCTTGTGGTCGTTCCACAGCTCCTCAGCCACCAAGAGCTCCTCCACACGACCCTAGCAAGTTCTAAATTCGTTCCTAAGGTTTGGGTGAAGAGTATTTAAGTAACCATGGTGTTTAGGAGTCCTATTATAACTAGGAAAAGAGGATTTCGGGATTGGCCTGTTTGGTTTCCTATTTTTGATGATTTCCTCCTCCCTTTGAGTGTGTGAGGCATTAGGAAACCTCCCCTCATAGTTAGGCATAAATTGGGTTGCCATGAATGCATGATTGCATCCCAATTCAACTCTAATTGCCTCTTTTTAATTTCAGCTTATTTATGGTTACGAATTTCTATGTATTTTTTAGCTTCATTTGATTTTTGTGCCAAATGTTGTCCATTGGCCCGATTATGATAATGGGTCATCAATATATAATGTTGGAAGTCTCCCCAAGACTTTTATTTAATTTTTGATTGCGTCGTATTTCCGTGTTAACAGTTTTCCGACTTGTTTCCTTATTTAGATAATCGGTCGCAATAACTCTTAAACCTAGCCCAAATGATTTTTATTGAACCAAATTTCTTGATGGGTCATTATAGGATATTATTTGAAGTCTATATATGATTTTTATTTAATTTTCTGACTCATCCGAGTACGTGTGATAATGGTTTTACGACTTATTCATGAATTACGATAATAAGTCACGAAACACTTTAAACTTGGCTAATCTGATTTTTCTTGGCACAAATTTCCTTGTGAAACATTTAGTAATAATATTTAGGGTTGATTTATAATTTTTACGGAATTTTCCGATGTGTTTTAGCACATACGATAATGATACGTATGTTTTAAATACTTGTTATTATGGAAATTATTTATTTCCATTTTAATTGAATTTTTTATATAATTGAAATTTTCGGGTGCTACACATACAATTTTCTACCAAGACTGACTGTCCTCATTGGTCCAAACAAATCCATGTGAATTAGTTCCAATGGCTTGGAAGTTGTAACAATTATTTTAGACTGAAAAGAGGTCTTGGTCTGCTTTCCCTTTGCACAGGCTGAACATATTCCATGTTTTCTGAGCTTGAGTTTGGGAAGACCTTCAACCAGATCATGCCTTATCAACTTCTTGATCACTGAAGTGCTAGCATGACCAAGTCTTCTATGCCAAAGATCAGATTCATCACTTTTGGTGGTAGCTAGACACAAGTTTACTTCTTTTAACTCTGCTAGTTGCAATGTCTACAGATTCTTCACTCTTTGTGCTTCAAAGACAATCTTGTTGTCGTTCTGAATTATACAATTGTCATTCTGAAAACTCACTAAATGCCCTTATCACATAGTTGACTAATACTGATCAGGTTGTGCTTCAAACCTTCTACATACATAACATCTTCAATTAGATTCTTCTCTTTAGTACCAATGGTTCCACATCCTAACACTTTTCCTTTTCCATTATCTCCATAAGTTACTTGACCGGATTCTTCTCTAAAACTGGTGAAAAGCTTCCTATCTCCTGTCATATGCCTTGAGCATCCACTATCCAAATACCATTTGGATGCCCTCAGCCGGCCCTGCAAAATAGGCTAAGTTGTAACTTTTGGTACCCAATTTTTCTTGGGTCCATGATGGTTAGTTTTAGGAATCTATCTTAAATGTCTAGTGGTACAGGTGCTAACAGTGTGTCCTAATTAATTGCAATGAGTACAGCACAAATTGAAAGCATTTTTCCTGTGCACATTGTTGCTGAATTTCTGTTTATAGTTATGCTGGTTTACCTTTTTAGTATTTTTTATGTTCTTTTCAGCCACAAATTTAGGAGTTGGATACACTTCTGGATAAATAATCTCTTCTTTATTATGTGGAGGACTGTATCCTAATCCATATTTCTTTCTACCAGATCTAGAACCTTTAATTCTAACAAATAGTGAGGTTTTGCAATTAGAAATCTTTTCAATGGTAGCTTTTAGATAGTTATTTTCCTCTACTAATTTTTCTTCATTTTTGAGCAAGTTTAGATTTGATTCTAATTCTAAAATTTTGCTATTTTTATTCTTCAAATCTTCACAGAGTAACTCATTTGCTCTTTTAGTTTCATTTAGATTTTGATTCAACCTTTCAGTTTCCTTTTTAAGAAAGGTATTGCTCTTTTCTTGGTTGATTAAATTTAGCTTAACTATCTTTGTTTGTTTTACCACAGATTTGTATTTTTCATAGAGCTCGTTAAATGCATCTTCAATATTATCAGAATCAGATTTAGAACAGGAAGTAAAAGATGTTTCAGAATTTACCTGTTCTAGTCCTGCCATGAGGGCTAGATTTGCCTTTTCTTCTTCCTCAAATTCCGAGCTGGAAAACTCTGAGCTTGTAGCATCTTCATTATCCCATGTTGCTGCCATAGCCTTCTTTTTGAATCTTCTGAACTTCTTTTCTTTTCCTTTCTTCTTATCTGATTTGTCCACTTGATCCTTTTTCTTGAGTCTGGGACATTCAGATTTGTAATGTCCTGGCTGATTGCATTCATAACATGTAGGTTATTTCTTCTTGTCTTTCTAAAAGAATTTCCTTGACCCAAATTTCTTCTTCTTAGCCAAGATTCTTTGCAGCTTCCTTGAGAGCATAGCCTCATCATCACTGTCATCTGATTTCTCTTTGGAATCCTCAGATGAAGAGGAATCTGCAATCTTTAAAGCATTTGAAATTTTCTTCTTTGAAGAATTTTTAGAGAACCTTTCCATGTTTATTTCATGTGCCATGAGGGATCCTATTAACTTATCAATAGTTAATTGTGTTAAATCATGTGCTTCCTCTATGGCTGTGACTTTAGGTGTCCAAACATTTGTCAGAGATCTTAATATTTTTCTAACAGTTTCTTCGTTTATCAGATTTTTCCCTAAAGCACTTAAACCTACAATTATATTTGAGAATCTATTGTACATTTGAGTAATATTCTCATTTGGAAGCATTTTGAATTGTTCATACTGAGATACAAGTATGTCTATTCTAGTTTGTTTAACCCTATCTGTACCTCCATATGTAACTTGTAGCTTATCCCACATTTCTTTTGCTGTTTTACAGGCTGATAATCTATTAAACTCTCTTTTAGATAAAGCACAGCATACATAATTTTTTGCTTTATAATTTAAAGACATATTTCTTTTGTCAGCAATAGAAAGAGCACCAGAAGAGGATTCTGCAAGGACTTGAAAATCACCTTGTTCTATTACCTGCCAGAGGTCGAAGTCAGTACCTCTGATGAAGCATTCCGTCCTCATCTTTCAATATTGATAATCTTCACCATCAAAGAATGGTGGCCTTGTAACTGATTGACCTTCATAGTTGTGAGCTTCAGATGCCATTTCTTCTCAAATCTTCTTGGGATTCTTCTGAGAAGACCTCGCTCTGATACAACTTGTTGGATCGAAATGGCAAGCTAAGCAATCCTAGAGGGGGGGTGAATAGGACTTTTGATCTTTTAAAATTCTTCTGAAAATCACAGCACTAAATGAATAGGTTAGTACTCAAAGTGATGTGTGTGATTCAAGTGTAGACTTGGCGGAAACAATCACACAAAGAAATTAAACATAGATTTTATCCTGGTTCGGCCCTTCCCACATGGAAGTCCTACATCCAGTCCTCAAGCCAACCACTTGAGATTTCACTAATCTGCCAATGAATTTGGCCTTCTCTCACCCTTAAGAGGAATTACAATACCCACTTGCTCCCGAGCAAGTCTTCCCTATACAGGGGTACAGAAATGCCTTTTCACCAAGGTCTTCCCTTCACAAGAGGGGCAAAGTGCAGAGACAGACTTCTGCACAAGTACAAAGAAAAATTGACAGGGGTGTGTTTGCCTAAAAATTGAGCACAAACACACAGACTTCAGATGGATACAACAGATATAGAATTGATTCTAAATCCTATCTGAAGTGAAAGGGGGTGGACTAAAGAGAATTGACACTGAGTACAATTGCCACCCATAGACAAAACTTCTCCTATCTGAGCACAAGGAAACTCTCAAAGGAATCAAGCATGAAGGCTTCAGAGAGCTTGAGGAAGTCAAATGGCTCTTGTAGGAGAATGAGACTTGAAACACTTGTGGATTCTATGTATCACTGTATGTATCTCTCAGTATGTTGTATGTATCTAAATTCTCTTCCTCTTGAGCTCCTTTTATAGTCTTCAAATTATGACCGTTTGAGAAGATGACCGTTGAAGCTTGTGGCCATTTGCAATATAGTCGTTTGAGGAGGAATTCTGAGTTTCTTTGTGTCCTGAAGATATTGCCCAGCAAGTCTTCAAAATAGCTTCTTCCCGAGGTCTTTATTTTGTTAATAGCTATAAGATAAGCTCTTGTAGCAAATAGCTGAGGGAGAAGCATGCTAAACATATGCTCAATAAATGCCTGCTGCAAGGACAAGACAACAAGAAAAATGCATCTCCATACCCTTATGGTAGGTGGGTCAAAAAAGTTCAGTACAAAGTATGGAACCTCGTATCCATCAGTATTACAGATAGCAGACAGACAGACAAAAAGTTAAAGTATGGGTCTGACAGTGGTAGGTGAGATGGTCAGATGCCATGCGTCTGAGTCTTACAGAAATGCTATGTGTCTTTGAGAAGCTAACAATTAAGGCAAAGTGGGACATCAGTACTGAGAAATTTAAGGAGACACTTTTCAGAACATGTTTATAATAGGATAATTAATTTCTGAGCTTTCATGTCAAGATCCTGTCAGAAATATAATAATAATTTTTGAAGCTATTAAGATAATATGCATACAGCAATCTTGTTGTTAAAAATACACAAACTAGATTTGATGTTGTTCATGTAGAACTGATAGTGTGAAAAGTACAAAGTACAGAATTTGTCAGTGTAGTTGAATGTGAACAGATGAGTCGATTGAAGAAGTAAGAGTGATTCGACTCATGAGAGATCAATATGATTTGACTACGGTTGAATGCTGAGTATTTCTAAAGTATTTTAGGCATTTGAAGGTATTAGTCGAATACAGAATAAAGATATTCGACTATATGAGTCGAATGCAGAACAAAGGTATTCGACTGTATGAGTCGAATGCGGAACAAAGGTATTCGACTGTATGAGTCGAATACTGAAGAAAGGTATTCGACTGTATGAGTCAAATACTACGTAAACAATGACTTTGATTTCTGACTGCTATTCTGAAGGAGTTGAATATGGCAGTCGGATTCAGTATGTTGAGAGATAGTTGTGGCCTTAGAAATTTTTAGGATACTCTTTCCTGAAAAAAGATTTTTGTGATATAAAACATATATTTAAAGATTTGTCATAACAAAAACATAGTTTTATAAAATCTAAGAAAGTCATTAGATTTTCTAGAGGTAGTTGCTCAACAGGTTTTGCAGTTAGGGTATCAGCAAAGTGTTGAGATATAAATGAATGAGTTGCTCCAGTATCAAATATGACAAATGCTGATAAGGAGAAAACTTGTAGGGTACCTTCTACCACGCCACTGTCCGTAGCAGGTTCCTCATCATGCAGGGCTTGCAGTCGGCCCTGTTTCTTAGGAGCATTAGGGCGCCTCTCATGTTCTTTCAGCAGCGGGCACTCGGGATGCGGTGCTCGCGACTTCTGCAGCGCAGACATGCGCCGACTTTCCTCCAGCATTCGTCAGCGGTGTGACCTGGCTTGTCATAATGCTTGCAGTTGCTCTTTGCTGGAGTGTTGGGTACGAAGACCTTCAGTTTCCTTTCTTGGCTAGACCCCTCTGTGATGTTGAAGGGACGCTTCTTGCCCTTGTTAGGCTTAGCAGATGACTGTTCCGAGGTCATTTCCTTTTTCCTAAACTTCCCTTTTATACTGTCGGTGAAGTCCGTAGCATCTTCCAGCAGCTGTGCTTTCTTCACCATCTCGGCATAGGTCTGGATGTCGAGAGGTGCGAGTTGAGTAATATATTGAGGTTTGAGGCCGTTGAGAAAGCGTTTAGCCTTCATCCTCTCAGTGTTCACGAGGTTTCAGCATATTGTGCAAGTCTTGAAAACTGGGCTTCATACTCGGCCACAATCGAGCTCCGCTGTTTAAGAGCAGTAAATTCCGCAGCCTTCCTTTCTTGGACACGCTCCGAGAAGTATTTGTGTCACGCCCCAACGCGGAATATCGGAGCGCGAAGGCAGTTGCAAGAAAAGGTATAGAGCGTATACTAGACATCAAACCATTGCACACTGAATAATACTAAAGCAAATCATTCTCATTAAAATTTCCCAAATGTCTAGTTACAACCACTAATATCAGAGCCATTCTAAAGGGCCCATTACATTGCAACAGAAGGAAATAACTAACTACAACTCTAAGATAACATAATGACTCAAGGGTACTCCTGGCTTCACTCTTGGTCATTCCCTTCCTCGTGAGTGTATGTGTCATCCTCGGTCTCACTTGAGAACACAACATCAAATAACGTAGGGTGAGCGATAACGCCCAGTAGGACTTAAATCTCAGGCTCAAGCAGGCTTTAAATAATTATGCATTTAATGGTAGAGTGTCTAAAGATAGCAGGTACAAGAGAGTCAAAATATAGTAAGAGATAGCACAACAGGTAACAAGATATCACAATAGCACGAGATCGAGTATAGTTTCCAAAAATAGGACAAGTATCGAATATAACACGAATAGCAGGATGGCCATAGCACAACTAGCACAAGTATGGTAATAGCACGACGAGTATAGCACTTTTTTGTCATTCTAGACATCGAGAGAGTATAGCACGTTTTGTGTTTTGATTGTCATATAGATAGTCGAGATAGATAGCACTTGAGTGTAATGCCAACACTCTGATCATTTAACTCCCATGGGCACTAGCACTTTCGGGCGCACATCCTAGCACCAGATCGGGCCCTTTATATATTGCCAGGCATTGGTTATATTGTTTATCTTTAGACAATCAGTCAATGGCCAGTATAGAGTACCAAGAAATAGATAAGAGCACAAGATGAATAGATGAGCTAGTAGAGTGAACGTGAATAGGTGAGCGAGTAGAGTATAGATGAGAGCTATTGGACATTGCACGTAATACGTCGAGTAATCAGGCGATAGTAACAGTTGCACAACACGCGCACTTGGTGTTGGCAGTCAGGTGGAACTCACGACCCTACCACTGGCCTTGTTATGCACAGGTCCAGAGGTCCGACGTGATTTAAGACGAGAGTGAATCTCTAATAGCCGTTTGGATCATATAGATCCCTAAGGGTATCATAGGTATTAGGGTACAACCGGCTCGTCGACCATATGGGAATCCATGATCAGAGGAGACTTACGGAGGCCTTGTTCAAGAGTTCACTAGTCCGGCGAAAGGAATATCTGACGAAGAGTTCACCACAAGCCAAGAAAAGTGTGTTTATAAAACAGGTGCTCGACGTTCTAGAGGAATTCTAGGACAGTGGAGCGTCGATATCGGAATATAAAGAACGCAAGAAACAAATACAAGTCCTTTAAAAATAGGGCAATTAATATACTTTATTGCAATGATTTTCCAGATACCTAATGAGATATTTTCTGCAAGATTTCAGCCATAAATGGATGGTTCATGTGTGTGCATGTGTAAGAGAAATCATAGCTAGAATAAGTCGTGAACATGTATTTTAAATCATTCAATATAGCATCCTTTTTTTAAGTAGGGTTTTTACTGGGGGTATAACCGTAAGAAGGCGTAAGGATTATTTAGAAAGCGACAAAAATATTTTTCATCGGTTTTTCACCAAATCTCTGTGAAGGCGACATAGCCCAATGATGATTGCAACAGGGTAGGCAGATCGCGACATAGGTACTGTCGCGACGGCTGGGTGAACGCGACAGGGTCTTGTACGGGTCGCGACAGGGCTTGCAAATCGGGTACTGAGAACGCGACGGCTCGCCTGTCGCCTTCTTGGTTGCGACAGAGAGGTTGTCGTAATCATGCCCCAGAAAACGACATATCGAGGTGTCACCTTCTGGTTGTCTGCGCCTGACTCTGACAGAAGTCAGACCAGACATTGGATTGCGGACCAGGGATTTCAATTTTTGATACAGGGTCGTTTAGAAAATCATAACTAATTATATAGTCAACGAAAAATCATGAAACTAGTTGCAAATTAAACTAGACATGTAAGGGTACTTCCAGTAAATCAGAATCTGAGAGAGAGCATGGTTTGAGCATGAACAACAACGAGTAACACAGAACATGACATAGAGAGCAAGACTGATTTAATTCGAGCAACATGCTCAATGAAATTTAGGCTTTTTGGGGGTAAATAATCCCTAACAATAAGAAGTATCTACAGTAAAAAATTCGTAGCATGGGATCAAGTCTACATAGAGATCAAGAGTTAAGAAGAGGGCTCGGGGTCAAGAGAGTTGCAGAACTTCTAAATTCAAGAATAAATATTGGCTCGATGGAAAATTATGAAATTTGAGGGTTTTGTTCCTGATGTATGGAACAATCTACAGACGAAATTTTAGGATTTTTGCTTGTGAGAATGCCTACCTTGACTCGATTCCTCTTCTAGGGCTAGAACTTGAAGAACGGGGTTGAGAGCTTGAAAGGTTCTTCTTCCCACAAAATCTCCTCCTCCTTGGCCTCTCCTCTGGTCCAGGAATCCCTTGGCACGAGCTTGGGTCGGCCAAGAGTTTTAAGAGGTGTATTTATGTAAACACAAGTTCCTATTCCTACTACTACTCAAATTCCTCTTAATTCCGAGATTTCCTAACTCCACCTTTCCTCTCTTGCTTTCCAATCTCTATTTGGGGAGGTTTAGGAATCCAAATCTAACTCAAACTTCCTTTTTAATGCATTAAAACCCCTTTATAATTAAGCATTATTTTAGTTACGAATTTAGGGTATTTTTTCATTATTCCCCTTTTAAAACTTCCTATTTTGGCCCACTAATTTCTATTGGGTCAATTTAATAAAGCCCATCACTTCTTTTCCATTAATGGGTTTTAGTAAATTCTCTTTCCATTAATTTCCTATTTAATTTATTTTCTTTTATTTGATTTTATAATAAATTTAATTAGTTTTCTTTTTATATTATTAAATTTTTATTTTTTAAAAATCCAGGTTGCTACATAGGAAGTGTTGACACACAAGCAACTTGTGTCGACGCCACTGTCCACTTTCATACTTCACTGTTTGCTGGATGCATGGGATGTGTCGACACCACTGAACATGTGTCGACACAACTGGCTTGCTTTCATGTTTATTTGCTTTAGGAATGAGTCATGTGTCGATACACTATCTGAATTGTGTCGACACCACTGTCATCAAATGAACATTTTCTGTGAGCTACACATGAAAAATAGTGTTAGATTTTATTGAAGCATGATTTCCACATTTGTATGGATCATAGTTAAACATCATCTAAATAAGAGATCCAAATCATCTACCTCTTGTGGAGTTCAACTACAACAACAGTTTTCATGCGAGCATCGGCATGGATCCATTCGAGGCTTTGTACGATCGACCCTGTAGATCTCCTTTGTGCTGGGAGGAGACAGGTGATAGACAGTTAGTTGGTCCGGAGTGGTGCAGGAGACTTCGGATAAGATTCAGCTTAGTAGGCAGAGATTGGTTGCAGCCCAGGATAGGCAGAAGAGTTACGTCGACAACAGAAGGAAGGACTTAGAGTTCGAGGTTGGCGAGCATGTATTTCTCAGGGTTTCATCTACCTGAGGCGTGGTCAGGTTTGGCAGGCATAACAAGTTGAGCCCGAGATTCATTGGCCCGTTTGAGATTCTCAGGCGGATGGGCAGCGTGGCATATGAGCTAGCTTTACCCCCAACGCTAGCTAGTGTGCACCTAGTTTTCCACGTGTCTATGCTCAGAAGATACGTGCGAGACCCGTCCTGTTATCAGTCACGAGCCAGTGGAAATTCAGCCAGACTTGTCTTATGTAGAGCGACCAATAGCTATCCTTGATCGGAAGGTTCAGCACCTCAGGAACAAGGCTATTGCATTCGTGAAGGTGTTATGGACGAATTCTCATAGGAGGAGGCTACATGAGAGCTTGAAGAGGCCATGAAGAAGTAATATCACCATTTGTTTGGTTAGTATTTCTGTGCTAACTTCGAGGACGAAGTTTTCTTTTAGGGGGGAAAGGAGTAAGGCCCTCAAATTCTGTGCATATATATCTATTTATTTATTTTTATGCATGTATGTCTGTTTGATGTTTTGATATTCTGCCCGAAATCCCTGTTTAACGTCAACATCCCTTGACGTTAAGAGCAAGTTGACGGCAACTTGTGTGTCGTTGACTATATGGCCAGAGAATATAGACGTCAACATCAATTGATGCCTACTTCCTGTTAACGATAGCAAAGTGGTCGTTTACCTCTCCGGCTGTGTTTGGGATTCGAGATCTGAAACGGCCCTATTTTCTCCGAAATTTGTGTAGGAAACGTATTCCCCCAATAGTCAGGACTCCTAATGCTAGGTTTACCCAGACTCTTAGCCTATATAACCTAAGTTTTTCGACTAGGAAAGACTCTTTGGTTCAGAAGGAGATTTCTAGGGTTCGGGTGAAAGAAAGACAGACCTTATGAGGCTTGATCCGGCATTTGAGAGGCTTCTCCGACAATCTTCTTTGACTGGAAGGTGCATCTGGAGGTGAAGAAGCTCCCTTGACTCTGAGAGACCATCTGTTCAAACGAGAGGACTGGATTTGGGCTGAAGAGCATCACCTTCTTGGCTTGGCCAAGGAGGGCTTCATCACCAAATTAGATCTTCTGAGGTTTTTCTAAAGGCAAGTAACCTAGGGGTTTCATCCCTAGACATGTCCCCTAGAGTTAGGGTTTTTAAGGATTTTTAAATCGAGTCCTGGACCCCCAAATTCTATGCTTTTCAATGGTTGGTCTGCACTTTTCAGCAGACAGGAGGTTGACGGCAACCTTGTTGCTGCCAAGTTCCTGAGTTAACGGCAACCGATTGTGCCGTTAACCCACTTTGACGGCTAGATCCTTGCCGCCAAGTTCTTCCGGTTTTTACAGAATTGTGATTCAATATCTGTGATATGATTTTCGGATTTCTGGATGTTTGCCCATGTTGTAAAAATCATGGATGTTTAGGTAATGTCTTAGGGTTAAACTATGAATTTCTGTCGAATTTCTAATCAGGCTTTCATTTAAAATAATTTCTGTTATGGAGAAATATGCATGATTTGATAGAGTTAAATTCGGGATAATTAGATTTGATGCATGTTATTCTTTCAAAAAATTTTAATGAACTTAAAGCTATTGTTTACATGTTTTATAACTGTGAGAACCAACTGTTTACTGTCGGTCATGTTAAAGTGTAATACCTTGCAAAAATTGCATGTAACCTGTATTAAATGTTAAAATAGTATACTATTAGAAAATTTTGAAAAATTAGTCATATGATACATGCTATGTGTAGAGTTTGTAGTTAAAATTGGGACTATTTTGATATCCGTAGGTACTATTTGCACTTATAAAGAGTGTTAAAGTCATGTTAAGCATGTATGATTAGAAAACATATTTTTCAAGTGATTAGCAGCATGTTTAGGTACTGTTATGCTTAATTTGACACTGTGAAATAGTCATGATAGGTTCTGTAAACTGAAGTATATATGTTTAAATAAAGTGCATGTGAATGGACCAAATAGTGCATGTAAAATGATGTTAATCATGTGATTAAGTGAGATAATGTGTTTAAGTGAAATATGTGTCGAAATTGACACTACTACCATAGAAGGCTGTGGAGCCGTACTGTAGAAAAATCCCTATGGGAAGGCTCAATGTGTTTGTGATATCATGTGGGCATCAGGATGAAATCCTGGAGGTGGACAAGTACCACTAGTTAGGGAGGAGAGGGCTTCTCCCGGTTCTGTGTAGTTACCAAGATTCGTCACTATATTGCCTAGGTGACAGGTATGTGTTATGTGAATGTGTGTCCCTCTTTATGGTGGTTCGGACTGTAACGGCCCTGGATATTTATACCCAATAAGGGTCCATATCCAGATCCGTCTCCCACGAACGGACCAAAGTCTCGCAAGGGATAGCTCGTACACGTGTCCAAGAAGAATATAAAAGACAAACGACAACAGTAAGAGACACAAGAAGGATATGTGCTCATATCTGCATGTACAATTTACAACTGTCCCATTACATTATTACATGTTCAAATTAAAAAGAGTACAACTACCTGGGACATACCCCGAGGGAGCACAAGCTCACACAACTGTACTAACACTACTGCTGGTGGTACAAGTCTGTCACAACACCTACTCAAGCGACACCAACGGTAAACCCTGAAAAGAACTATAAGGGAGTGAGCCTCAACAAGTCACTGGCTCAGTAGGGAACCACCCAAAACAACACGCAACACAGGAGAACCTCAACCCCAACGGGTCTCACTGGCAACACCAGAAGTCAAACCATATCATGCTCACAACAAAGCATAATTAATGATACTAAACATAATTAACTTAGTTGCTGCAAATCTCGAAAAGACTAAGAGACAATAGCACCATTAGTCCACTCAATAACTGTAAAGCCTAGGCCACAAGCCTCACAGGCACACCACCTCAACAACTGGTCGCCTAAGCTGTAAGCCACACAGACAAAATAATGCCTAAGCTACTAGCTTCATTGGCAAGCCTCTAAATATATGAGTAACAGGATTGCTAACCAAAAGCTAATCCTTTATACTGTTAAATCACGATGTATCGAATATCATACTTAAGAAGCAGGACTGGCTATCATGATGCCAATCCATCGCACACTAAACCTTATATTCGAAAACTTACCCAAGGAAGGGTAAAACACAACAAGTGGAAGGTCTCACCGCATGACCTCCACTTCACCACTTGAAAAGGCTAGCACTCAGCGTATTACGAGAAACCAGTACCCACAAAGAGTACAAGTACCCACCACCACAAGGTACCACCACTGAAATACAAACACAACTGTGCCACCACGAGGGCACACCACAACCAATCAAACCACAACCAGTGAGTCTCCGCTCACTAACCACAATAACAACCGTGCCAACACCATGGCACACCTCAACAGGTAAAACTACAACTAACACACGCTATAGCAAATAGCAAAGCACGAGCCGGAAAGCACGACGCCACCACACGGGACGGACTACTGGTTCATGACGCCAGTATCCAACCCGGACAACACTGTTGGGTTGAGTGTGTTTTGGAATTTCCTAAAGTTGTACTTTAATGATTACCAATGAACATCACTCATACTTTGATTTTGATGATGACATATTGTGATTTTAATGATGACATATTGTGATTTTGATGATGATATGTTGAACATGTTGTACTTTCTATACATATCACAATAATGCTTAAACAACATGTTTTGGATGTTTAATATCTCATATTTTAATCATATATCTTGTACTAATGATTTATGTGTTAATTTTGCAGGTGAATACAGATTTTGTCTTGGTAGTGTCGACACACCCCTTACTAGTGTTGACACAGTGTTTCAAACACTAAGGCAAAATGATGAAGAAAAGGTCAAGTGGTGTCGACACAGGATCAAGTAGTGTCGACACTAGTCCCAGATTCTAGAGATCCCAGTTGACAGGTCTGCATGGTAGTGTCGACACAGGCTCAAGTAGTGTCGACACTAGATCCAGTTCCCAGAAGACCTGTTTGGCAGTTCTGGACAGTGTGTCGACACTGCATGAAGTAGTGTCGACACTAGTGACCCTTCCCAATGAACCAATTCTGCCAGTTTGGGACAATGTGTCGACACACTCTAAAGTAGTGTCGACACACTCTGGCTAAATCTCAATTTCGTGATCATCTGGACACGTGGCTGCTTGGGAATTAGGGGATTAACCTAGGTTTTCATGCCCATGCACCCCAAGGCACTTTATGGACTTATGGGGCTATAAATACCCATGCTCCTTGTATCCAAAGGCAAGAGAGCCCACACACTTCCTGAAGAACATTGTGGCGGCTGAAAGGGGGTTTCCAGATCTGTCTCCATCTCCAGAAGCTGCAAGCCATCCTTTCAAGAGGAAGGACAAGGGAATCAAGGGGAATCCCTGGAGAGAAGGTTGTTGTGCAAGGCAAGGGAGCAGATCCAACTGAAGAGGCGCAGGAGAAGAAGGATTTCTAGCATTTCAGATGCCATCAAAGCAGAGCATCGCCAATTGAGAAGAATCTCCATCGATTTCCATCAAGGCTCCTCAATTGAAGCGTCTGCAAGTCTTCTTCATCAAGGAACATCCAAGTCACATCTATTTCATTCATTTTCTTGGAGTGTTCATCCAGATTTTCATTGTGTGATCTGTGCATGTGTTCTGCACAGACCACTTAATTCTATTTGTTCGATTTTCATCTTTGTATTGAGATAGATCGGGCTAGAGGATTTATTCTCTAATTGTGCTTGTTCTAGCAGAACTTGGATCTTTTGTGGTCCAAAGGTTTGGAGCCGTAGTGCTCCGGTGTTGAGCCGTTGTGCTCAAGTGCTTGTGAGTCGTCATACTCATAAGTGGTTTGTGGAGTAGGTCATCGTACCTATCTCCTGGGTTTTCTTTGAGTTGTCGTGCTCAAAGGGTTTGGAGTCGTCGTGCTCCGATTATTTCTTGAGTCGTCGTGCTCAAGGGTGTTTGGAGTCGTCATGCTCCGGTGTGAGTTGTACTCAAGGTTTTGAGTAGTGTGGCCTCACTGTGTGAGGGGTGGACGTAGGAGTCACTGGAGGTGATTTCCGAACCACCTAAAAAACCTCTGTGCAGTGGTTTGAATTGTGGTTTGCCTTTGTATCTCGCTAGATGCATGCATAGGGATTTCCCTCACACTACTAATTGATTTGCTCACACACTCTAATCACACTTCATATCAGTAAGTTGTTTGGGTGAATTGATCTCTGATTCAAAGTAATTTTGAATTGCTTAAGCTTCCGCATTAATTGGTGTTAGATCTATTCAACCCCCCCCCCCCCTTCTAGATCTGATCCATCCACCCATCCGATCCTAACAATTAGTATCAGAGCGGGTTAATGTCTGCTACTGATCTGATTTGATTGCTTCTATTGATCTCTGTGTTAATTGCTTGAACTGTTTGCTTGATCTTTCACTGTCTCTGTGTATGCTCAATCGCTCTGATTCCTACATTTGATATTAGAGCGGGTTAACCACTCTAATTGTTAGATCTAATTCTTGTTACATTGATTCACTGTGATTAGATCTAATAGTCATTTGAATTTTGGTATGATGGAAAATTTATTTAATCTACCTGAATTTCCTGTTATAATTTTAGAGAAATCCCCAATCTCGCCTTCATCAAGTTTTTCAGTGAAAGCTCAAAAAGAAATTCACAAGTACTTGATGGCAAAGAAGAGCCTCAATGAATCCAGAAAATCAACAATTCAGAAGGTTGTGGCTCTCACTGCACACTCTAATAGCTCAAAACATTCTTCATCATCTTCAAAACACAAGAAAACAAATGGGTCTACAAGGTCAGGTACATCCACTCTAGACTCATCTATGTATTCTAACTCTGATTCTGATGAAGATGAAGGAATGTCTCATGATAGATTGATTGAATTCTGTGAAAAGATGCAAAATCTTAATGCAAAGCTGAACACTAAAAATAGAGACTTGAAAAAGACTTTAAAACATTGCAAGAAGAAAATGAGAATTTGACAAATGAAGTTGAAAAATTAAATTCTGAGAAAGAGATTTGGAAGATGAAGTCCAAATCTGTGAAAATAAACTAAATGGATTGAAAGAAAACCATGAGCTATTGAAATCAAAAGTCATTGATCTGGAAAATGAAAATGGAAAATTGATTGATCTCAATGAAAACTTCAAATTTGATAATGATCAATTAAACAAACAGATTTCTAAGATGGCTCATGATCATCAAATAAATAAAAGATGCAAACAACTTGTTGAAGAAAATAGTCATCTAAAAAGGAAGATTGAATGCTTGTTCCATGACAAACCATTGGACAATGAATGTAGCAATTTGAGTAATAAAATTGCCGATTTGGAAAAACAAATTGCTCAATTTGAAAATGAAAAGAACAAGATGAAAAATGGTTTGGATGTCATGCTAAATAAACTTCAAATTTCAGAAAAAGAAGTTGTTGCATTAAAAGCTGAAAAACAGAAGCTTCAACATGAATTGAAAAATACTAAAAACATAAGTCTTGCTTCTGTGAAAACTAAGAAAAATGAAAAGAAAGCCACAATAACATTTGTTAAAGCTGCTGCGAACAAGAACACTGCTAATTCTAATGAAAAACTAGTGAAAGTTCTTATTCAGAAACAGATGGAGAAAAATAAAAATGCTACTGTCAAGAAGATTCATCTACTTCCACATCAATCCAAAAAGCTCCAAGGCAAGTTCCAAATTCACATCATGCCAAGAGCCACCAAAAGGTACCTCCTTCTCCTCATGGTAAGCCTACTCACATTAAAAGGAGATTCCAGCAAATGCATACATTCCAAGGTAAGTACCATGTAAGAAATGCTCTCATTTACTTTTACTGCAATAAACCTGGTCATCTTGCCAAACATTGCTGGATTAGAAATCAAAATTTCAATAAACATGCCAAATCAGTCCAATGCTTTCATTGTCATAAAATTGGTCATATTTCTAGGGACTATTGGTACAGAAATGATTTTGTTGTGCATGCTCAGAAATTCCAGTCTAATGCATATGCACATATACATAGGAATAAATATCATGTTCATACTGAAAATGTTCAAAAATTCCATGTGTATAGGCATAGGAATGTTGCACAAAATCATTCTGTTTATGCTTATATTAAAAATCCAAAAATTAGAAAACTTCATGAAAACATATATGCATTGAGCAAGGTAAAAAGAAAATATGGAACTAATTCTTCTCATAGTTCTATCAATGAAAGAAATGCATCTATACCAAAAATAAAATCATTTTGGATTTAAAAATCTTTATTGCACACTAACATTGACTTCATTGCAGGACCCAAGCAAGTGTGGGTCTCAAAACCAGCTTGATCAGCAAGCTGAGGAGTCTTGCAGCCATACATTGTAAATAGATTCAAGATATTGGCTGTGCAAGGCAAGAAATGATTGGAGAACACAGGTAAAATCTTTGAAAAGCAATTGAAATCCTTCAGGTAAAACTTCTTTATCATTTTAAATTTGAATTGCCTGAATTGAAATGAATGTTTAATTTTTATCTGAAAAATGAGAAATGTGTTTCAATGGTACTCCCAACAATGAACTTTGTGTCATAACAATTGGAATCATGTTTGTGTTATCATGCTTGCTTAACTGTGCCCATGATTCTGTGTGTATATCAACTGCTTTGATTTTTTGTATATCAAATGATAACATGTGGAAAAACAAGTTATGCTTGTTTGGAAACTTTCATTATGCGTGAGTAAAATACTCCGCCAAGTACCAAAAGTCATGTTATGCTTAAAGCTAATGGTGTACATAATCATGTGTGAATTGCTTACTAGCTTTTTCATTCCATGCACATATAAAGGGGAGTAAATTTGAAAAAGTGCAAAAATGCAATGAATTTCATGCTAAAACTAAAGAATAATTGACCTTTTGCAGTAACTATGTGGTATATCAATGGTGAAATGTGAAAGGACAAGTTAGGCTTGTCTGGAAACTATCATTATGCGTGAGAAAAATTCTCCGCCAAGTATCAATAGTCTTTTCATGCATAAAGGTCATCAAGAAAAATAAAAATCTCAAAAACTTTATTTTAAGTCTTTGAAACTTTTCTCCTTCAATAAATTACCTGTTAATGCATGCTTGATCATGTTCATATTCTTTCTGTGTAAACTACTTTGAATGGACATATCTGGACTGCTTAAATGATCATTTCATATCATGCTATCGTATGGGGAAGTGAGTCAAAAGAATCTTTGAGTGAAAAGCTGAAGAAATATTCTTTCATATCTGATTTATCAACAACTCCATTTAGTTTATTGGCAAATCTTCTTGCAAATAAATTCTTCATTCTCACATTGCATTGGCATTCTTGGTATATCAAATGGTGATTTGAAGAAAGACAAGTCAGGCTTGTCTGGACACTTTCACTATGCGTGAGTATGTCTCCGCAAAGTATCAAGATTCCTTTATGTAATTGTTGAGGGGGAGTATTTGTTGAGGGGGAGTTATTATCTATTCTTCACTCATTCTCTTGACATTACTTGTCTATTTTGAACCCCAAAGTCATCAGAATTTTTGAGTCCTTGTGCTATTTTCTTATTAGAGAATTAAAACATTGAAACTAAACTCATTGTGCATTTAGTTTAATTTCAAAGATTCAATATCATTTCAAGGTTAAGCAATCTTAATACTGAATGTCTTAAAATAACTTGCAAAACACTTGTAGGCACATGAGTGGCTTTAATATTCACATGTGTATGTTTAAGCTTCATTTTTACCACTTGTTGAGAATAATTTCTCTAAATTCGTAGTCATGACTTTTCTGGTCAAAGCAAACATATTCCTGCAAAACATCAAAAGAAAATGATGAAAATGATCAATTTGGGAAGATACAAACAGAGCAATGCAAATTCTTGAACCACTGAGTAATCAAGCCATTTCACCTAAAAAGTGATTTGTTTCGCGTCAGAAAGTGAAAATAAAAGTTTTCAACTCTGTATAAGATAATGACAGTTAAACCACTGAGTAATCAGGAGGTCTTGCATCTAATCAATGCAATCTCTTGCACTGAAAAGTGAGATTTAACTAATTTATTCTTGTATTCTTTCCCAGTTCAAAATGAAAACAAATCAAGACAGGATAGAAAAGCTTAAGACCTTAATAAAGTTCATGTTTTCTGATTTTAGACCTATTATTCTACATTGTGTTAAACTTAAGCTCCTAACATCCTTGTTAAATACTTCTGCTCACTCATTTAGGTCACTTTACTTCACATTTGCATCATTATTTTAATTGCATTCAGATCATTAAATCTTGCAATACTTTGTGTTGAGTGTGTCTTTGTGATTAAACTTTGTGGCACAATACCAAAAACACAATAATTTCTCTCATATGTCAATATCACTTTGCCTCACTTATTTTGATTATTTCTGAACATTCATTTCCTTTATTTCATTTCTTGATCTCCTACAATCCTTATTTCTCTCTCTTATCTATCTTTTTGATGTTGTCAAAAAGGGGGAGAAAGGTCTCTAAGGGGAGAAAGTTCTTTAAAGGGGGAGAAAGGTATCTATGGGGAGAAAGGACTCTATGTCTAGGGGGAGAAAGTTCAAAGGAGAAAGTTTAAAGGGTACATATGGTCAAGGGGAGTTGTTGCAGTCAAGGGAGATTGTGCATATGTTTTGTCATCTTCAAAAAGGGGGAGATTGTTGGGTTTGTGTGTTTTGGAATTTCCTAAAGTTGTACTTTAATGATTACCAATGAACATCACTCATACTTTGATTTTGATGATGACATATTGTGATTTTAATGATGACATATTGTGATTTTGATGATGATATGTTGAACATGTTGTACTTTCTATACATATCACAATAATGCTTAAACAACATGTTTTGGATGTTTAATATCTCATATTTTAATCATAATATCTTGTACTAATGATTTATATGTTAATTTTGCAGGTGAATACAGATTTTGTCTTGGTAGTGTCGACACACCCCTTACTGGTGTTGACACAGCGTTTCAAAACTAAGGCAAAATGATGAAGAAAAGGTCAAGTGGTGTCGACACAAGATCAAGTAGTGTCGACACTAGTCCCAAATTCCAGAGATCCCAGTTGACAGGTCTGCATGGTAGTGTCGACACAGGCTCAAGTAGTGTCGACACTAGATCCAGTTCTCAGAAGACCTGTTTGGCAGTTCTGGACAATGTGTCGACACTGCCTGAAGTAGTGTCGACACTAGTGACCCTTCCCAGAGAACCAATTCTGCCAGTTTGGAACAGTGTGTCGACACACTCTAAAGTAGTGTCGACACACTCTGACTAAATCTCAATTTCGTGAAATCATCTGGACACGTGGCTGCTTGGGAATTAGGGGATTTGACCTAGGTTTCCGTGCCCATGCACCCCAGGCACTTTATGGACTTATGGGGCTATAAATACCCATGCTCCTTGTATCCCAAAGGCAAGAGAGCCCACACACTTCCTGAAGAACCTTTATGGCGGCTGAAAGGGGGTTTCCAGATCTGTCTCCATCTCCAGAAGCTGCAAGCCATCCTTTCAAGAGGAAGGACAAGGGAATCAAGGGGAATCCCTGGAGAGAAGGTTGTTGTGCAAGGCAAGGGAGCAGATGCAACTGAAGAGGCACAGGAGAAGAAGGATTTCTGGTATTTCAGATGCCATCAAAGCAGAGCATCACCAATTGAGAAGAATCTCCATCGATTTCCATCAAGGCTCCTCAATTGAAGCGTCTGCAAGTCTTCTTCATCAAGGAACATCCAAGTCACATCTATTTCATTCATTTTCTTGGAGTGTTCATCCAGATTTTCATTGTGTGATCTGTGCATGTGTTCTGCACAGACCACTTAATTCTATTTGTTCGATTTTCATCTTTGTATTGAGATAGATCGGGCTAGAGGATCTATTCTCTAATTGTGCTTGTTCTAGCAGAACTTGGATCTTTCGTGGTCCAAAGGTTTGGAGCCGTAGTGCTTCAGTGTTGAGCCATTGTGCTCAAGTGCTTGTGAGTCGTCGTACTCATAAGTGGTTTGTGGAGTAGGTCGTTGTACCTATCTCCTGGGTTTTCTTTGAGTTGTCGTGCTGAAAGGGTTTAGAGTCGTCGTGCTCCGGTTGTTTCTTGAGTCGTCGTGCTGAAAGGGTTTAGAGTCGTCGTGCTCCGGTTGTTTCTTGAGTCGTCGTGCTCAAGGGTGTTTGGAGTCGTCGTGGTCCAGTGTGAGTTGTACTCAAGGTTTTGAGTAGTGTGGCCTCACTATGTGAGGGGTGGACGTAGGAGTCACTGGAGGTGATTTCGAACCACCTAAAAATCCTCTGTGCAGTGGTTTGAATTGTGGTTTGCCTTTGTATCTCGCTAGATGCATGCATAGGGATTTCCTCACACTACTAATTGATTTGCTCACACACTCTAATCACACTTCATATTAGTAAATTGTTTGGGTGAATTGATCTCTGATTCGAAGTAATTTTAAATTGCTTAAGCTTCCGCATTAATTGGTGTTAGATCTATTCAACCCCCCTTTCTAGATCTGATCCATCCACCCATCCGATCCTAACAAACACAACACAAGAACTACCTCTCAGTCTCGCAGTCACGGATGAAAGGTCCAACTACAGCTCCACAACGCAAGTAAAGCCAAAGAACTATGGAGATCAACCAAACCACCACAACCTACAGGTCACACACCCTGCAGGCCCATGCCTGGCACCTGTAGAGACTCTGGCCTGAGCTCTCTAAAGTGAGGCACTGGTAACAGGACTAGCCAGGGCCCAGTATGTCTACTAGTGTCCGTAACCCCCAGCTACGAGTGCGCTACAAGTGACTAAACACAAACTCTCACAAGTCACTGTCCCACTGCCGTCTTTCCCTCAGCCGGACGACAACTCTCCCCGAGAGTGAGGGTGTCCAGGAAGACGACAAGACCTCGACAGTACCACTGTACTGGGACAAGCCCCGAGCACACTCACGTGCCTGGCTCATAGAAAACCTGGGGCTCCCAACTGAAGAGGCATTCCGAATAGGCGCCGGACCACCAAACTCAGCAATGCACAAACCACGATATACATACTTATATATTCTTTATTACAAACCACGGTAAAAATATCAAGAATAGCTTAACCTCGGTCACCCTGTGAGCTACAAACTACTTTACACTAATACACATGTAAACCACAATAACCAATTACAAACTGGCCTATCATTGGTCATCACATAACTCCTTGCCTCATACATACCATATACACTAACTATACATTAACTCTTAACCTTAGTTGTATTACACTAATTAAACCATCTCTATTAGTCCATAAAGGATGATACAAGACTGAGGCTAGGTTCACACTTGAACCATCATTGCCTAGTCATTACAATACTATGTGCCATGCACATATTCATATTATGTAAACACTACACCAACTACATAAACCCACCCACCAACCATGTGGGCAACATGCTCATAGAGCTTTACTGGTGCCAATGCACCTCTTACCAAAACCATGCACAATAAACGACGATAATTGAATAACCAAAACACCAAAAGCATGCAAAGCAAAACCCTCGGCTGTGATCGCGACAGAGGCCATGACCGCATTCTGATCGCGACGCCACGATATGTCGCGATAAGAAACCTTAACGTGACGGGTCGGCCTGTCGCTACCTAATCGCGACAGCAGGGTCCGTCGCCTTCTCAGGCGAAAACCCTAATCCAGGAACCATCTCCGGATCTTCCATGCAAACCACCCTAAACATGATTTCAACCCAGTTTTCATGCTCATTTCACCTCCTAGGCATGATATCTACTGTTTTAAAAACAATGAACAAACCAAAATGCAATCCACGTAACAATCAAGGTAGAACTCCCTACCTTCACGAAGAACACACAATCCATGCATGGCGTGGGTTTCCCCCACTCCTCGCGACGTCCTCGCGTCGAGAGTGCATCGAACTCCACGCCGGAACGCCGAATTGCCCACAACAGCTCCTCCCCTGGGTCGAGCAGAGCTTGCAGAAGCTCTGTTCGGCCAAACCTTTTTAAAAACCGCATAGCGGTTGGGATCGCGACGTACCTTCCTGTCGCGACCTTGTCGCGACGGACTAGGGCATCGCCTTCCCAATCCCGACGTCAGCAAGCTCCACTCCATGCGTGACACGCGGCGCACATGCAGACGTCGACCCCAGCGGCGGCAACCAGAATGCGACCCTCACTACGGACGCGTTCAGAACACGACCTACACCCCCGTCGCGTTCACATCCAGTGAACCAACGGGCACCACGGACCTAACCTGCCGGCCCACTAAGCTCCACACAGCGCGCGGAAACCACAACCAAGGCCCATTGACCCCATATTGTGATGACCAGCCTGTCTCCATGTAATGAGATTAGTATTAATTACATATATTTTTTTATGATTAACAAAACCAAACAAAAGTTTATCAATTATATCTAATGAATATTTCATAAGTCTTAAGCACAGGAAAAATACCAAGGTCAAACAAGCCAATAAAGGTATGCATTACTTCTCTGAAGCCTTAATCTTCTCAACATGATATTTCTCTAAGTCCATATTGACTTCTATTGAAGGCCATAACGATTTCCTTATAAGCATATCGATTTCAATAGAATTATCATAACGATTTCCTTTCTGGCTGAAAAATCATGTTGTTTCAAACAAATCGATGTCGTAACGATTCTATAAGTGATCGCAACGATTTCCTTACAAGACTGAAAAGTCATGTTATTTCAATCAAGTCGATGTCACAACGACTTTATAAGTTACCGTAACTATTTCTTTAGAGCCCGTAACGACTTGCTCGTCACAACGACTCTATAAGTTACCGTAACGTTTCTTTAGAGTCCGTAACGACTTGCCTGTCACAATGACTCTATAAGTTGTCGTAACGATTTCTTAGAGCCCGTAACGACTTGCCTGTCACAACCTCTATATGTTGTCACAAATTTCTTTAGAGCCCGTAATGACTTGCTCGTCACAACGACTCTATAAGTTACCGTAACGATTTCTTAGAGCCCGTAACGACTTGCTCGTCACAACGACTCTATAAGTTACCGTAACATTTCTTTAGAACCTGTAGCGACTTGCTCGTCACAACGACTTATAAGTTACCGTAACGATTTATTAGAACCCGTAACGACTTGCCTGTCGCAACGATTCATAAGTTACCGTAACGACTTCTTTAGAACTCGCAACGACTTGCTTATTGTAACGACTTCATGTTACCATAACGATTTCTTTAGAGTTCATAACGACTTGATAAGTATTCATAATGATTTCTTAGAATTCACAACGACTTGCTTTGTATAATGATTTGTTAAGTATTTCACATCTTTTCTTCAGAAACACATCAATTTGCTTTGTGCAACGATTCATTAAATATTCATGATATATCTTCTGTCACATAACGATTTGCTATGACTCATAACGATTTCATAAGTCATATAGTCATCGATTTCATATCTTGATATCTTATTTATCTTAAAAGTGTTGACTAGTCAAAGTCCACGTAGACATCTCTCTGACGCTTTTGCATTTATGAGATCTGAACATATCTCTGCATGCATGCAGACCATATCATCTTTATAGTGCCTACTCTGATAACGTCCTTTAGACTTAAGCTATTTGGCATTACTATTTCCATGTCTATTGCTACTAACGTTGACTGACATCAGAGACAGCTTAGCTGTCTGCTGTTTGAGTTTGACATTTGTGCAGACCTCTGAACCAGCTTCATAGTACAACGTTAAACAATAGAAGAAACGGATATTTCTGAAGATCTATCTCTTTGCGTGCTCAAGTAATCAAAAGACTGTTGACTGGAAGCTTCAAGACTCCAGATGTCATTCAGTCTAACGACTACTCAAAAGAGAGACAACGGACACTTCAACGTCTACATTTCAAATTGAAGATATAATTCAAGTCAGAAGAACAGAAGACACCGATCGCGCATTCAAGCATTCAAATTCTTCTGAAGAAAGTCCAGAGCCAAGAACCTTCATTCCACTTAGCTTTTGCTCGTTTGCTCTCCACTAGTTTGTGAAAATCTTGAGAGAGCCTGTATAGTTCTGAGAGTGTGCCTTGTTTAAAATCTCTTTGCTTTCAGTTCTAGTTGCTTCAGATCCTTGCTTATCAAAAGCTTGATCTAGGGGCTTGAATTTCATTCACTCTCTTTGTGTTGTTCCCTCGGTTGTGAAGGAAGACCTGGTGGTATCCAGGGTTTGTTCCCTTCGTTGTGAAGGAAGACCTAGTGGTATCCAGGGTGTTGTTCCCTTCGGTTGTGAAGGAAGACCTGGTGTGGTATCCAGGGTGTTGTCCCTTCGGGTGTGAAGGAAGACCAGCTGAGCTGGGTGTTGTAGCGTCCTTAGGGGACTGTACCCTAGTTAGTGAAATCCTGAGTTGTTGATCAGGGACTGGACGTAGGACTCCTAAGGAAAGGAGGTCCGAACCAGGATAAACCTTGTGTTGTGTGATTGTCTTCTTTGTGTGTTTGTTTTTCAACTAACTGTCACTAACCTACTTCGAAGAACTTTGTGTGAATGTTTTTAGTTACAGGTATCTTCTAGATTAATTTTTTTAGACCCATTCCCCCCCCCTGGGGCTCGTCAACTAGGCAACAAGTGGTATCAGAGCGAGTCTCTTCGACAAAGAAAGGATCCAATGATCTGAAGAGTAAAGATCCATGGCAGCCCAAGGTAACTTTGAAGGTCAGTCTGTCAACCGACCCCCTCTCTTCGATGGTGAAGATTATCCTTACTGGAAGACCAGAATGGAATACTTTCTACAAGGGCACGACTATCAAATTTGGTCCATAGTAGAAGAAGGTGATCTGTTAGTCACAAATGAGAAAGCACAATGGACAGATGGACAGGAAGAAGATTTCCCTGAATTGCAAAGCAAAGAGCATCCTATGCTGTGCTCTAAGTAAGAAGGAATTCAACAGAGTTTCAGCCTGCAAATCCTCAATGGAAATGTGGAAAAGCTCAGGATTACTTATGAAGGCACAGACAAAGTAAGGAGAACAAGAATCGACATTCTTGTCACTCAATATGAAAGATTTCAGATGCAGTCAAGTGAGTCCATAACTCAAATGTTCAGCCGGTTCACTGACATCACAAATGGACTAGCTAGTCTGGGGAAAACCTATGAGAGGGAGACATGGTGAGGAAGATACTTAGATCCTTACCGTCCTCATGGACCCCAAAGGTCACAGCAATAGAAGAAGCTAATGACCTGAAAAGAATGTCTGTAGAAAAGCTCATTGGGTCCCTCATGGCCCATGAGATCAACATGGAAAGGCTAGGAGAGTCCTCTAGCAGAAAAGACACTCCAACGCCTTAAAAGCTGAAGAAGATTCACCAGAAGCAAGTTCAGCTGAAAGTGAAAGTGATGCAGACAGTGAAAATGAGGAAGCTATGCTATCTAGAAAATTACAGCGAATTTTGGCTAAGAAGAAGAAATTTCAATCTGGAAGAAGGCACTTCAAAAGAACCAGGAATTCAAGAAGCCAGATGGAAAAGAAATAAAGAAAGAGAACCCGTCTGCTATGAATGTAAGAAGCCAGGACACATTAAAACTGAGTGTCCAAAGTTAAAGAAGCCGGAATTCAGGAAGAAGGACAGTCCAAGAAGTTCAGAAAGTACAAGAAGAAGGTGATGGCAGCAGCTTGGGAAAACAGTAGTGACTCAGACAGTGAGTCAAGTTCTTGCAGTGATGAAGAAAAGGCCAACTTGGCCTTCATGGCAAATACTGAAGATAAGGTACTTCTGACTCCTCTTTTGATTCATGCAATGATTCAGATTCCGATAGCTTAGAAGAGGCTTTCAACGAACTATATGAAAAATATAAAGGTGACTAAATTATTAAAGTGAGCAAGAAAAATAATCTGTATAGAAAATACAAACTCAGATCTAAAATCAGAAATGAACAATTAGAAAGTCAAATAACTGAACTTAGAAAAGAAATGAACTGTTATGTGAAGACCTAAAAGCTAAGAATGAACAAATAAATTTAGAACAAGTATTCAGATGAACTGAAACTAAAATCAAAACACTAACAGAAGAAAATATACAATTATCTAGCACATTAGAAAATTCACTAATGGTAAAAATCCCTCATATTAAAAGGTGCTAGAAGATCAGGTAAGAAGAAAAATGGATTAGGATATACACCCCCAGATAAAGAAGAACCATAATTTATCCTAAAACATATCCAACACCAAAATTTGTACCTGAACAATACATCATACAAAGCTGATTTCAGATATATAGAAAAAGACCAAATTATCCTGCTGTAGTCACTGTAACAAGTTAGGACACATCATAACGACATGCCCAACAAGACATAAGAAATGGATAATAAAAGGCAAAATCAATGATACTAACCAATCAGGACCCAAAAGAATTTGGGTACCTAAAGCTTGATGTTTTTATTTCAGGTTAACCCTTGAGCATCCAAATGGTACTTAGATAGTGGGTGCTCAAGACACATTTAGGTAACCAGAAGTTATTCTCGCATCTCCAAGCTGAAGAAGGAAATTCACTTATGGAGATAATGGGAAAGGAACAGTACTAGGCAGTGGTCTGTTAATAACAAAGGAAAAACAGTCATAGAAGATGTTTTATTAGTTAAGGGATTGAAGCACATCTCATTAGCATCAACCAGCTGTGTGACAGAGGCCATCAGATCAAGTTTCAAGAATCAAAGTGCAGCATAGTGAAGGATGGAGCAGTCATCTTTGAAGAAAATAGAGAAAAGAATTTGTATGTGCTCTATCTTGAAGAACTCAAGAGCAAAATGTTTGTTTGGCAGCAAGTAAAGAAAATCTACTACTGATTATGGCACAGACGACTTGGACATTGCAGCATAGATGGCATGAGAAAACTGCTGAAGAAGAATCTTGTGGAAGGTCTACCTAAGGTTAGTACAAAAATGGATGGTGTATGTACCTTGTGCTAAGGGAAAGCACACCAAAGGCTCCTTCAAGTCAAAGACGGTGGTGACCACCTCAAAACCCTTAGAGCTCCTTCATATGGATCTATTTGGGCCAATGAGGACTACCAGTCTTGGAGGAAAGAATTTGGATTTGTCATAGTTGATGACTATTCAAGATATACATGGGTATCATTCCTAGAGCATAAAGATGACACTTTGAAAACTTTGTTAGTTTCAGCAAGAAGGTGCAGAAAGATCAGAAGTTCAGCATTGTGTCTATCCGATCAGATCATGGTGGTGAATTTCAAAATGAAGGTTTGCTAGATTCTGTGATGATCAGGGAATTGAGCATAATTTCTCAGCACCAGGACACCACAGCAAAATGGTATTGCTGAGAGGAAGAACAGAACCCTATTGGACATGGCAAGAACTATGCTCTCAGAATATGATCTGCCAAGATATTTTTGGGCTGAAGCAGTCAACACAGCAAGCTATATTGTCAACCGAGTGATGATCAGCCAATCCTGAAAAAGACTGCATATGAACTGTTTAAAGGGAAGAAGCCAAAGATCAGCCATTTCAGAACCTTTGGATGTCCCTGCTTCACTCACAACAATGGAAAAAGGGACATTGGTAAGTTGGATGCCAATCAGATGAAGGCATCTTCATGGGGTACTCTTCTAAACTTAGAGGCTATAGAGTATTTAACAAACGTACTTTATTGATTGAACAGTCTGTACATATTATTTTTGATGAAACTAACCCTTCCTTGAGAAAGGAAGTAGATAGTGACAATGATGATGCAGATGAACTGTCCAAGAAACTAAAAGATACATCAATTGAGGACAAGGATGATCCCCTCTGGAAGAATTGCAACAAGAAGAAGTTACTCATGAAAACCTTCCAAAGGAATGAGATACAATAAAGATCACCCACTTGAGAATATTATTGGTGATCCATCCATAGGGGAAGAACAAGAGGTAATGTTATTCCTTGTGATTACCTAGCTTTGTTTCTCAAATAGAGCCTAGACAGTCAATAAGCTCTCTCTGATGAATCTGGGATAGTAGCCATGCAAGATGAATTAAAATCAATCAAGAGAAACCAAGTATGGTCACTTGTTCCTAGACCATCAGACCATCCAGTCATTGGCACCAAATGGGTGTTCAGAAATAAACTGGATGAAACTGGTGCAATCTTAAGAAACAAGGCCAGATTGGTAGCTCAAGGCTATTCTCAAGAGGAAGGCATAGATTTCGATGAAACCTTTGCACCTGTAGCTAGACTTGAGGCCATTAGAATATTACTTGCATATGCATCTGCTTTGAACTTGACATTATTTCAAATGGATGTTAAATCCGCATTTTTAAATGGTTTTATAAAAAGAAAGTTTATATGGAACAACCTCCGGGTTTGATGAAACAGAATTTCCTCATCATGTTTTCAAACTTCATAAGGCATTATATGTTTAAAACAGGCACCTAGAGCCTGGTATGAAAGGCTTAGCTCTTTTCTTTTAAACCATGGTTTCAGTAGAGGTCAAGTAGATAGTACTCTTTTCATAAGTCAAAGGTCAAACACATTCTATTAGTCCCAAATTATGTAGATGATTTCTCTTTGGGTCTACTATGAATCCTTTTGCAAGTACTTTGAAAAGTTGATGCAGGGAGAATTGAAATGAGCATGATGGGAGAACTAATTTAATTACTTCCTTGGATTACAAATCAAACAAGGAAAGGAAGGAACTCACATCTGTCAAGCAAAGTACACAAAAGAACTCTTAAGAAATTTGGATTCGAAAATACCAAGCCACTGTCAACACCAATGAGCACATCAACAAGGATGGACAGTGACAAAGATGGTAAGAAAGTAGATCAAAAGATCTACAGAGTAATGATTGGTTCACTACTATTATTTAACAGCTAGTAACCAGATTATACTATTTAGTGTATGCATGTGTGCTAGATATCAAGTTATCCTAAAGAATCACATTTAATTTCGGTGAAAAGAATATTTAGATATTTAGCAAGATCTCATGACTTAGTTTTATGGTCCAAAACATTGTGAAATTAACTTAGTAGGTTACTCTGATGCTGACTATGCTGGATGCAAATAGATAGAAAAAAGCACCAGTGGTGGTTGTCAATTTCTTGCAGGATGTTTAATATCTTGGTCTTCAAAGAAACAAAATTCAGTAGCACTATCCACTGCTGAAGCTGAGTACGTAGCTGCTGGAAATTGTTGTACGCAACTCTTATGGATAAAGCAACAACTTGAAGATTTCGGATTAAACATCAAGTCCATCCCACCCACTGCTGTGTGACAACACCAGTGCCATTAGTCTCACCAAGAATCCTTCAGCACTCAAGGACCAAACATATTGAGGTTAGATATCATTTCATTCGTGATCATGTTGCAATGAAAATATTGAATATCTTTATTGATACAAATGGCCAATTAGCAGACATTTTCACAAAAGCCTTACCTGAAGAGAGATTCACATCTCTTAGAAGGGAATTAGGCATGTGCAATTTGTGATAAAAGTTTGCTTACAAATGGCACATTAAATTTCAGAATTAAGTATTTTTTTCCCTCCATGGCATTAAGCAAAAGAAATTCAAATTATCCTTGTAACCGCTCTCTCATTGAAGTCGGTTTGAATAGTCAACACCTTTTGTCATTTTCCACCGCCTTTTGGCACCTCACTTTCCACATCGCATTAATTTATTCATAAAATCAATGGCAGAACGATTCGTATCTCATCGTCTACCTTTTCCCCTTTTCATCCTGTCGCATGAGCCGATGCCCTAACAACTCATATCTCAACTCTCTGCAAATTTGAACCTTCCTCCTCCTTCCTGCAAAATTTCTTGAGGATTCCTTCTCTTCCCCTTCCGTTTCAACCCTCCAGAGACTTTCCCAACTGAATCCATGGCCGCACTAGTCATCGCCGGCAGTTTGGGTGGCTATAGCGCCGAGTTTCTCACTCCTGAGCAGCAGAGAGTTTACCTTTGTGAAGACGAAGCTCTGTGGAAATAAAGAAGTCGATGTTGCTAACCTGAGGAAAAATGGAATGAGCAGTGTGGTAGAGTTGATCAATCAGATGCAGTGGACAGGAGTCTCCACCTTTTCAGAGGTCAGTTATCCAGACTTGGTAAAAACTTTCTTCTTGTATGAGAACAAAGGAAGATGGGTCCCTAGTCTCTTCAGTAAAGGGAACCCTGATTAGAATAGACCCTGAGTTGCTGAAGATGTTGTTTGATGTGAAGACTTCCGGATTTAGTGGGGTTCACACCGTGGACGCCCAAGTGAAAGGTTTGGGAATTGTAGGGCCGGGCTTCAAGCTAAGGGATGGCAAGCTGGATATAAATCAACTATCTGCATTCAACCGCCTCCTTCATTTTATTGTCTGTCAAATCCTAGTTCCCAGAACTGCAACATTCTCTTCTTGCACAAAGGCCGACTCAGACATGATGTACTAGGCCATTCAAAATAAGGAGATAAATATGGCCGCATGATGATGGAAAGAATGAAATTTGCCAGAGATCAGATTTGGGACACCAAGAGTAAGTTAAATGTGTCCCTGCCATATGCCCACTACTTACCAAGATCTTCAAACACTTCGGTGTTGATCTTTCTGGGGCAGTTGTAGAGAAAATGGGCCAAGCAATCAGGTCCAGAACGTAGAAGAGTGGCTTCTCTGTGGAAAATGGTGTCTGGTTCAAGGCTTCAGTTGCTGAAGGCGAAGCCATCAT
Organism: Colocasia esculenta; assembly: GCA_014218235.1. NCBI lineage: Eukaryota > Viridiplantae > Streptophyta > Magnoliopsida > Alismatales > Araceae > Colocasia > Colocasia esculenta. The sequence continues at coordinate 69,944,258 of CM024762.1, read as the reverse complement.
TGACGACACCTCAGTTGTTCATCAGGAGATGGGATCAGCGGATATGTTCCCAATTGCCAGTGGAGTCAGTTTCAGTGCCAGTAGTTGGAGCAGCAGAATCATCAGCCCCTCTTTAGCAGAAGTTCAGTCTGAAATTGCAGTGGAAGAAGAAAGAGTATCAGCACCAGCTTCAAATTTCCAGAAGAATTAGTGTCAATTTTGCAGAAAGGAGATTGAGGATATTCTCCCAGAGGATATTATTTCAGTTGAGGACCCACTACCCTCAACTGTGGTTGCGTCCATTCTTTCAGACATTATTGATTCAATACCTTTCACCTCTAGTGCTCCAGAAACCAGTGGTAGAGTTGCAGAAGAGATTGTGGCATCAGCCCACATTGATGAACCAATGGAAGATGTTCAAGTAGAGGTAGAGCACCCAGCTGTTCAAGGTGACTCTGTGATGGAAGATGCTCCCATTCAGGGGGAGCAAGTATCAAATGAAGAAGATGCTCCTATTGAGGGGAGCTATCAAAAGAAGGATCAGCAGAAACAACTCCAGTTTTGATGGTCAGGAGGAAAGGCATAGAGATTCTCAAAATTTGGATGACAGAGAAGGAGAGATTGCAAGCTCTTCAAGATCAGATGATGATCAACCTCCTCCAGCAAAAGAAGGCAAGAAGAAAGGAAAAGAAGTTGCCTCTGAAGTTCCTCTCCTGGCTGATACACCTTTTGAGAGGCAGGTCAAGCAGAAAATTGTCATAAATTTGAAACCAGTAATTGAAAGGCTGAATGTGCAAGGTGAGCTCTTATGTACTCTCCAGTCAGATGTAAACTCTATATTCTTGAGCCAAGCTTCAGCCAACAAAGAATTGGGTCAAATCAGAAATGCTATGAAATGGTTTAATAAGGAATGAGCAGCATGAAAGGCATGCTCTCGGATATTATCAAGGCAGTTGGAGTTCAAGCTCCTCCTCCTCCAGAAACCAGCACCAGCAGCAGCAGCACCAGAAGCAGCAGCGCAGCACCAAAAGAGAGTTGGGCAACAGGGCCAGCTGATCAAGTTGAAGGGCCAATCGGGCCAGCTGAGCAAGGGTCAGGGCCATCAGGGCCATTGGAGAGTGAGTCTGTGGATATAGGCAGAAGAGTTCTTGGCACCTAAGCCCCCAGCTCCCTCCTCTCCCTCTCACACACCTATTCCTCCAACTCCACCCTCAGCTCCTACAGCACCTCCTGCTCCTCAAACATTCAAGAAGCCCCAATCTAGACCATTTTCTTCTCCTACACCATTTCAGTCCACCTCATCTCCTACCTCCTCTACTTCCATTCCTTCTTTCCCTATACATGAGGCCCCTCCAGCATCCTCAGCTGGAGCATCCTCCTCCTCCTCTGGTCCCTCCCTTGGACCAATGATGACCTTCCTACTACTTCCCACTCTTTTCTTCATCCTACTCCTCCACCCTCTTTCATCACTATCAACCTGAAAGAGCCCAACTTAACTCTCCCTTTATGGAACAAATAAAGATGAGTTTGAGGAAGGGATCCTCAGGTCTGTGTTGAAGGTTGGGGAACATGTTCATAGGGCAGACCCTTCTAGTTCTGCCCCCAAGAAGAGGAAGCTTACTTCTACTTCCTCCCTCTCCTCTGAACCCAAATACCCACCTTTGTGGTTTTCTCTCACAGTGGACAACAAACATCTCTCACTGTATAGAGAATATCTCTCAAAGGTTGTTTTTGCAACCATCATTAACCTACAATTTCTTGATCTCACAGATCATTTGCACACTATTCTACCCTACACTTCTCTTTCCAAATCCGAAAAATCCAAAATCTTTTCTCTTGCCCACTCCAAATCTGAAGAGCAGTGGGTCAAAGGTCACAAGGATCTCCTAAAGAAATTCATTCTTGCCAAATCTGCTAGATTCCCTCCAAGGGACCACTCCTTGACCCTATCAGAGTGGTTCAGGATATACCATAGGGAACTTTGGGCACCCTATATTCAAAAGGAAATCAAAATGATCAGGCACCTCATGCTATTCAACAACTACAGATATATTCATAGACTTCCAGAGGTTCAGCTCAGTCAGTTCAAAAGGCCATTTCAGCTCTGACTCCGGATATCTCTCAAACTTCAGATGTTCAGGTAGATTTTGCTACCCTCCAAGTACCTGAAGAGATAGTCCTTCCTCAAATTCACTTTCTAGTTATGGAGTCCTCTGTAGGATCCATCATCTTTGAGCGTTTTGCCAGAGTAATGGGCAGAATTAAAGTTCAGAAAGGCTGCCTGGTTGCTTTTTCTAGATTCCTGTTTAGGGAATATCACCAGGGGCATGTAAGTGCTGAAGTGCTAGCCCCTATTCTGTTTGAATGTGAAAGGCTGACATCTTATGAATGGTCCAAGTTCTACCCCCTGTCAGCTCAGCAACTATTTGCAATCAATGAAGTTCAGGCCAGAGATGGCAAACCAGCCATTTCTCCAGCTACTTTCCTAGATATGAACTCCATTCATCTTGTTGATGACCCCTTCAAGGTCTGGGAGGAAAGATACAAAGTGTATGTGGCTATGCACAAAGCTCTCAGAGATAACCACAACCATTATCCTGTCACCATGGACCAATTCCTCACCTGTGCCAGCTTTGGGACTCGTCGATTTCTCAAGATGAACATGGACAAGAATGCATATGCTGACCTTCTCTATCAACACCTAGATCTTCATCTCAAAAGGATGGCTTCCACCATGGGACCCTCCTACTCTGTATCCTTTGGAGTCTTCAAAACCCTTTTTGAAGAGCAGGAAGCACAGGCATGGGAAACCATCTCCCATTTTGCCTCTCTTCTGTCTCCTGCCTTCTATTTACCTATACCTCTACAAATTAATGAAATGCCCTTCTGTATACTCCTGTTATCTTTCTCTCTTCTTTCTTTGTCGAAGATTGTCTTTTGCTTAATGACAAAAAGGTGGAGAAAAAAAACTTAATGTCTGAAACATCTATATGCATTTTTTTTCAGACATACTTACTGTTCAGTTTTGTCATCACCAAAGGGGGAGATTGATGACCAGCCTGTCCCCATGTAGAGATTGGTATTAATTACATATATTTTTGATGATTAACAAAACCAAACAAAAGTTTCATCAATTATATCTAATGAATATTTCATAAGTCTTAAGCACAGGAAAATACCAAGGTCAACAAGCCAATAAAGGTATGCATTACTTCTCTGAAGCCTTAATCTTCTCAACATGATATTTCTCTAAGTCCATATCGACTTCTATTGAAGGCCATAACGATTTCCTTATAAGCATATCGATTTCAATAGAATTATCATAACGATTTCCTTTCTGGCTGAAAAAACATGTTGTTTCAAACAAATCGATGTCACAACGACTTTATAAGTTACTATAACGATTTCTTTAGAGCCCGTAACGACTTGCTCGTCACAATGACTCTATAAGTTACCGTAACGATTTCTTTAGAGTCCGTACGACTTGCCTGTCGCAACGACTCTATAAGTTGTCGTAACGATTTCCTTAGAGCCCGTAACGACTTGCCTGTCGCAACGACTCTATAAGTTGTCACAACGATTTCTTATAGAGCCCGTAACGACTTGCTCGTCACAACGACTCTATAAGTTACCGTAACGATTTCTTTAGAGCCCGTAACGACTTGCTCGTCACAACGACTCTATAAGTTACCGTAAAGATTTCTTTAGAACCTGTAACGACTTGCTCGTCACAACGACTCTATAAGTTACCGTAACGATTTCTTTAGAACCCGTAACGACTTGCCTGTCGCAACGATTCCTAAGTTACTGTAACGCTTCTTTAGAACTCGCAACGACTTGCTTATTGTAACGACTTCATGTTACCATAACGATTTCTTTAGAGTTCATAACGACTTGATAAGTATTCATAACGATTTCTTTAGAATCACAACGAATTGCTTTGTATAATGATTTGTTAAGTATTTCACATCGATTTCTTCAGAAACACATCAATTTGCTTTGTGCAACGATTCATTAAATATTCATGATATATCTTCTGTCACATAACGATTTTCTATGACTCATAACGATTTCATAAGTCAATAGTCATCGATTTCATATCTTGATATCTTATTTATCTTAAAAGCGTTGACTAGTCAAAGTCCACGTAGACATCTCTCTGACGCTTTTACATTTATGAGATCTGAACATATCTCTGCATGCATGCAGACCATATCATCCTTTATCATGCCTACTCTGATAACGTCCTTTAGACTTAGCTATTTGGCATTACTATTTCTATGTCTATTGCTACTAACGTTGACTGACATCAGAGACAGCTTAGCTGTCTGCTATTTGATTTGACATTTGTGCAGACCTCTGAACCAGCTTCATAGTACAACGTTAAACAAATAGAAGCCAATGGATATTTCTGAAGATCTATCTCTTTGCGTGCTCAATGACCGTGCTAGAGTATGAGGCAAGGTTTGCAGAACTATCCAAGTATGCACTTCACTTGGGCTGATGAGCGCAGAAAGGCGAAGAAGTTTGGTGATGGGACTCAAACCATCACTGAGGACGAGGCTCGTGGCGTTCGACCATCGCACCTTGGACGAGGCACTTGTGCTGCTTGCAGACAGGAGGGTGAGATGCAGCAGTACCTTGAAGAGAAGAAGGCTTCGCAGAAGAGACCTGCAACTACGTTCCAGCGGCAGGACAAGAAGAAAGCAGTGTACCAGACACAACAGCGATCAGTGGCAGTCAGCAGTACTCAGGTACCTTCTGTACGTTCTCCTGGTGTGAAGAAAGAGTGTCCCCACTGTGGGAAGACACATGGTGGTTCCGAGTGTTGGATGATTATGGGAAAGTGCTTGAAGTGCGGAAGTAGCGACCACAGATCAGGATTGTCCGAGACTTCAGCAGGGAGTCCAGCGCGGAGCGCCAGCCCTAGCAGCGGTAGCGGCAGTAGCACCAGCTACAGGAAGACCAGGAAGGCCTCGAGCCCCAGCTCGAGTGTTTGCTTTAGCACGCGAGGACGCCGAGCAGGCGGAGCATGTCACCGAAGGTACGGTTTTGCTTCTAGGTGTTCACGCCTCGGTTTTGTTTGATACGGGTGCTACTCACTCGTTCATTTCCGAGCAGTTCGCTAGGCAGTTAGCTCTAGAGTCAGGCATAGAGTCTGAGGATTTAGAGGTCCCTTTGTCTGTGCACACCCCTGCGGCTACGGTATCGACTAGGAAGTGTATTCCGTCGTTACCTGTGTGCATTGAGGATAGAATCCTAGAAGGTGTTTCTTCTTGCTAAAGATGAAGGACTATGATGCTATTCTTGGTCTGGATTGGCTAGAGGAGCACTATGCGTTAGTAGATTGTCGTGGGAAGAGGATTGTTTTCTGCATTCTTGGTGAGGATGAGTTCTCTCATCCCTTGCCAAGGATTGGCGAGAACGCTAGTCATCTCTGCCATGAAGGCGATGCGCATGATAAACAAGGGTTGTGACGCTTTTCTTGCCAGCGTGGTATTAGTACCAGAGGCTGATGAGTCACCTACTCTTGCAGAGATCGAGGTTGTGCAGGATTTTCCAGACGTCTTCCCTGATGATTTATCTAGATTGCCACCGATAGAGAGATAGAGTTCACCATAGAGTTGCTTCCGGGCACCTCTCCTATCTCGAAGGCTCCATATCGAATGGCACTTGCGGAGTTGGCCGAGTTGAGGAGGCAGTTGCAAGAGTTGCTAGATAAGGGATTTATTCGCCCTAGTGTTTCCCCTTGGAGCGCACCTATATTGTCGTCAAGAAGAAAGACGGGTCACTTAGGTTATGCATTGACTATAGAAAGGTGAACCAAGTGACTGTGAAGAACAGGTATCCCTTACCTCATATTGATGATTTTTTGACCAGTTGCAAGATGCATCAGTCTTTTCTAAGATTGATTTGCGATCTGGTTATCATCAGTTGAGGATTCGGAGTGAGGATGTGTCCAAGACGGCATTCAGATCCCGTTATCGACATTATGAGTTTTTGGTCCTTCCTTTCGGATTGACCAACGCCCCTGCAGCGTTCATGGATCTCATGAACAGGGTGTTTAGGCCGTATCTAGATAGCTTTGTTGTGGTGTTTATTGATGATGTGCTGGTCTACTCTTCGGACGAGGCCACACACCGTCAGCATTTGAGGGTAGTATTAGAGGTTCTCCGTGAGCACAAGCTGTATGCTAAGTTCAGCAAGTGCAATTTCTGGTTGCACGAGGTTCATTTCCTCGGGCATGTTATCTCCGGTGCTAGTGTTGCAGTTGATCCAGCAAAGGTTCAGGCAGTTATGGATTGGGAGACTCCCAAGACCCCTTCGGATATTCGTAGTTTTCTGGGTTTGGCTGGTTACTATCGGCGATTCATTGAGGGATTTTCATCCATCGCCGCCCCATTGACACAGCTCACCAGAAAGGGAGTGAAGTTTGTCTGGTCGAGAAGTGTGAGAGTAGTTTTCAATTGTTGAAGACTAAGCTCACGTCAGCTCTGGTGTTAGTCTTACCGAGCTGTGTAGAGGGTTTTGCTATCTACATGGATGCGTCTCGGATTGGCTTAGGCTGTGTGCTAATGCAGCAAGGAAGGGTAGTGGCTTATGCTTCTCGTCAGTTGAAGGAGCATGAGAAGAACTATCCGACTCATGATTTGGAGCTCGCAGTTGTGGTTCATGCACTAAAGATCTGGAGGCACTATCTTTATTGTGTCAGATTTGAGGTGTTTACCGACCACAAGAGCTTGAAGTATCTTTTCTCCCAAAAGGAATTAAACCTGAGGCAGAGGAGATGGATTGAGTTCTTGAAGGACTATGACTTCGACCTTCAGTATCATCCTGGAAAGGCGAACGTCGTAGCGGATGCTTAGTAGAAAGAGGTCTTCGCTCCAGCAGGATTGGAAGATGTTGGAGGATGCAGCGTGCTCTATGACCGAGTTAGAGCCGTCGCTATGCCAGGCTTTTGTAGCTCAGTTATCCCTTAGGTCCTCGGTTTTGGATAAGGTGATCGAGCAATAGAAATCTGACCCTACACTCCTAGAGTTAGTGGGCAAGGCAGGCATTGCTCGTGATGAGGACGGTGTGATTAGATTCCATCACCGTGTTTGTGTCCCTGATTTGGTAGATGTCCGTGAGCATGTGTTAGCGGAGGCTCACAGGTCGAGATTCTCTATTCATCCGGGTAACACTAAGATGTACAAGGATTTGAAGAGGTCCTTTTGGTGGTCTGGCATGAAGAAGGATGTGGCAGATTATGTATCTAGGTGTTTAGTGTGTCAGCAAGTGAAGGCCGAGCGACAGCGACCATCCGGCCTTATGCAAAGGATGGAGATCCCAGTATGGAAGTAGGAAGCTGTCACTATGGACTTTGTTTCGGGTTTGCCTGATCTAGAAGGGGAAATGACTCGATTTGGGTAGTTGTAGATAGATTCTCAAAGACTGCGCATTTCTTGCCTATGAAGAAGAAGCAGTCGGTTGAGAGTTTAGCTAGATTGTATGTTAGTAGTGTGGTTAGATTGCATGGTGTGCCGAAGTCGATCATTTCGGATCGAGATCCGAGATTTACTTCGAGGTTGTGGAAGGGTCTTCAGCATGCGTTAGGTTCGGAGCTGAAGCTCAGTTCGGCGTTTCATCCCCAGACAGATGGACAGTCCAAGAGGACTATCCAGACGCTCGAGGATATGTTGAGAGCGTGTGTACTGGATTGGAAGGATGATTGGGAGCGTCATCTACCTCTAGTGGAGTTCGCATACAACAATAGCTTTCATGCGAGTATTGGTATGGCTCCATTTGAGGCGTTGTATGGAAGGCCTTGCAGATCTCCTTTATGTTGGGAGGAGATCGGTGATAGGCAGCTGATCGGTCCGGAGTTAGTTCAGGAGACTTCAGATAAGGTCCAACTTATCAGGAAGAGGCTTGTTGCGGCGCAGGATAGGCAGAAGAGCTATGCCGACAACAGGAGGAAGGATTTAGAATTCGAGGTGGGTGAACATGTCTTCTTGAAGATATCACCTACTCGTGGTGTCGTCAGATTTGGCAGGCATAGTAAGCTGAGCCCTAGATTCATTGGCCCGTATGAGATTCTAAGATGATTGGGCAGCGTGGCATATGAGCTAGCTTTACCCCCAGCTTTAGCTAGTGTTCATCATGTTTTCCACGTTTCTATGCTCAGGAAGTATGTCCGAGATCCATCTCATGTGATTAGTCATGAGCCAGTGGAGATTCAACCAGATTTGTCGTATGTGGAGCAACCAGTAGCTATTCTTGACAGGAAGGTTCAGCATCTCCGGAACAGGGTATTGCGTCGGTGAAAATTCTATGGCGGAACTTCTCGCGAGAGGTGGCTACTTGGAGCTTGAGGATGCGATGAAGAAGAAGTATCCCCGTCTATTTGAGTAGTTTTATTTAAACTTCGAAGACGAAGTTTCTTTAAGGGGGAGAGGGTGTAAGGCCCTCGAATTTTGTCATATTATTTTATTTCGTGTAAATAATTCATGGTTGTGTATGCATAGATGTACATATCTACGTACGTATTAACTAGTTATACTTATGTGTGCATGTGTATAATTAGTTGTAATAGTGTATGAATTGCATGGTGGTAGTGTGTACATGATAGCATATGTATGGCATGTATATATGTATAGTTAAGCATGGTTTCTGCATGTTTTGAGTTCTGGCCGAAGGACCCAATTGGCATCCACATGGATGGACGCCCATGCTGAGTCAGCGTCCACCTCGATGGACGCCAATACTTAAGCCAACGTCCATTGATGTGGACGTTAAGATCTCTGACCTGCATGCGTTGCAGACCCCGAAACTCCGGGGGCAAGCAAGCCTAGCCATTGGGGAGATGTCCCCAACGACTAGCAGGCCTTCACATCACCTCTCCGGGGTTCCCCAACCCCTATCCTATAAGCCAAACTCCTTATGCACCAGAAAGAGTTCTCTTGACTCTTTGCAAAGAGGAGAGAAAACCCTAGCTTCTGTGAGGCAAACCTGAACTTGGCAAGCTCGAATCCGGCGACTGAAGGCTTCTTCCAGTGATCCACTGCTACTAGGAGGGAGTCTGGACCTTGGGGAAGGCTTCCCCAACACTGGACTGAAGCTTGCATCGACTGAGAACTAGGAGGAAGGAAGTTTTGGAGACTTCTTGGGACTGCCCAAGGAGAGCTTCATCAATCTCTTTGATCCCTTTGAAGATTTATTTAGAGGCAAGTACCCCATACATTTCGTCCATGTAGATGTCTAGTAGGGTTTTACTATTTTTACAGATTTTAAATCGTGTCTTGGATCCTCCTTTTCACTCTGTATTTGGAGCTCGGTCTGTGCTCTTGCACAGACAGGAACTTGGCGTCAAGGCCTCTTGCCGTCAAGATCTCCAGTCTGCATCCAGCGATCTTGCTGTCCAACTCCTTGAATGGCTAGAGACTGCTGTTAAGTTCTTCAGGACAGAACAGTGAGTTGTTCTTCCTGGTATATGACTATTTTCGATGTGTTTTCGCAATGAGGATATAATGTAACTTCTATATATTATGTATACTAGTTATTGTGGTGTGTGGGAGAATATTGTGCATTTTTTGTCGATGGTAGAATTTATTAGCTTATTGGAATGCATGTGGAAGATATGGCTATGTATGTTCACCCACTATTCTCATGATCTGTGAAGATTTGGGTGCCCTAAATTTTATAAACCATGAGTGTATGGGTCAGTCTGTGCCCTGCAATTACTGAATTTTTCCCATGCTCCTATGATTTACTGTAAATTTCTATTTTGGAAAATAGCAAACATGCGTAGGCTTGCAAAATTTATAGTAAATGTTGTGTTGTGCATTAAATCCGGGGGAAAATTTCTGAAATGATGTGTATGTTGGGTTCAGGGCTGTGAACTGTTAAATCTGACGTTCGTGTTATGTTCCATGTGAATTGAATTTTTAATAGCGTAAAAATGAATGTCTTAATTTCTGAAAATTCAGAAAAATCTAGAAATTTGCATGTGAGGTTATAAACCTGTAATCAGAATGTGGTTAAATTTACAGGCCATTGGGATAACCGTGGAATGCATTATGGGATTTCCATGCAAAAAAAAAATGTAATTAATGCATGCCATTATGAAAATGAGTTGAATTGTGTTTTCACCTGATTACTATAAGTTACTGAATGTGTCATCTCTGTCATCTATAGTATCATGCTAGAAAACAGAGCCATGTGTGAATGAGAGAATGTAAAGGTGTGTGTGCGCCATGTGTAAAAATGTGTGTAAAAAAATCGGTATGTGTATGTGTAAGACTGTGCCAAGTGTGATACTGCTTCCATAGAGGGCCATGGAACCGTACCATGGAAAAGTCCCCATGGAAGGTTCAATGTGTTAAGATCTAAGGGCATTAGGATGAAATCCTGGAGGTGGACAAGTACCACTGGATAGGGTGGAGACTTGTTCTCCCGTCTGCGCAGTCCAAGAGTCGTCACTATATTGCCTAGGTGACGTCTATGTGTATGTGTTATGTGATGTGTCCTTCTTATGGTGGTTTGGACTATGTGTCACGGCACTAAAGTGTAAAATGTGAAATGTGAAATGTGAATGTGATCATGTGTAAATTGTGTAGTGTGAATATGTGTAAATGTGCAATGTGTTAAAAGAGAACTATAAATGGGAATTGTGAAAACATTGAAACCAATATGTGAGATTGTGAAATTGTAGTCCATGATATGATAATGTGAAATTATGTTACAACAGCAACCTAATTGTGGCTATGAGAATGTTTTATATGTGTAAAATATGAGTGACACATTCCATGTCTCGTTGTTATCATATTGTAGTTTAATTAAGAATGTAGCTCTCATGTGAAGGGTATGAATTTCTAATCCATGACAAAAACGGCAACCTTAAAGTGTATAAAATGATAGTTTACATATGCAAAAATGTGTAGCCACCATGTAGGAATGATTTCCTTCGGTATGTGAGAATCCCTTTTTAGTCGTTTCATGTTTAGTTTAATCTGAAGTGTGGTTTTCATGTGATTGAATGAGTAGAGAGCATGTAAGGCCCTCGAATTTCCGTCGCATTAATTGTATTTGTGTGTGTATATTTGTGCTTGTGTATGTATATACGTATTTACGTACGTATTAATTAGTACAATTACGTGTGCATGTGTTTATACTATGTAAATAATGCATGTATTGAATGCTGATAGTATGGATACACTACCATATACATATTGCAAGTATATATGCATGGTATGCATGGTTTTCTGCATATTTTAGAGTTCTGGCCGAAGGCCTTATTGGCATCAACCCCTAGCCGTTGAGGTGGTGTCAGCGTCCAGACATGGACGCCAACATTAATCCTGGCGTCTAACGATATGGACGCCTATTCTCTGACCTGTATGCGTGCAGAGCCAGAATTCCGGAAACAAGAAAGCTCAGCCATTGGGGAGCTGTCCCCAACGGCTCTAGAGCTATCTTGTCACCCTGTGAGTGGGAGAGAGGCCTCCCCTTATGTCTGAACCCGGATCTGCCTTCTCCCACCCTCTCTTCACCTTTGAAGAGAGACCAAGAGGAGAAAAACCCTAGAGGAGGCTGTGAGAAAACCCCCACTTTGCACCCAAGATCCGAACTTCTGAGCTGGATCCGGCCATCTTCCTCGACAAGAAGCTAGCTGGACTGAAGGAGAAGACCTCCCCGACATTCCTTGCTGTGGAGATCATCCAGGGGCCCGGAGGAAGGGGATCTTGGAGGACGTTCTGCACCTTCTTGGGACTTCCCAAGGAGGGCTTCACCAGCACTTAGATCCTTGGAGCAATTTCTAAAAGGCAAGTGACCTAACCATAATGTCCCCGTATGTGTCTAGGTCGATTCTACAATTTTTATGAATTTTCCCTCGTGTCCTAGACCCCCAAATTCACCCCAACTTGAGAGCTCGGGTCTGTGTTTCTGCACAGACCTGCATCGACGGCAAGGTCACTGGACGCTGAGATTATGCTTGCGTCCATCGACCATGCCGCTGACACTGAGTCAGCGGCCAGAGACCGCCGCCAAGTTCCTCTGGACAGAACAGTGACCTGTTCTGCCTTCCTATACAACTATTTTCGGTATGGTCTCCGTGATGAGGATATATGGTAACCCTATACACTATGATACTGTTAAATGTGGTGTGTGGATGAGTGTGATGTGTGGTGGTGGATGTTAAAAAATTGTATTCCATGAATTTGTAAGCATGATTTGTTGATCTTGCCAATCCATGTTTTATGATTAGGATAGTCTGAATGCTTCAGTTTTGTCAGATCATGAAGATTAGTGGATCAGTATACGTATACTCAATTTTTGATAATTGTCCATGCTTGCATAAATTGCTAATAAATTCGGTTTGGTAAATAAAAATCCATGAAAGAAAGATTTTGGTGATCGATCTATGGTTGTATGATTTAGGGTAAATTCTGTATTCTCAGTCATGCATATAACAGTAGTCTCTGTTCAAACAGTAAGTGGCAAAAATGCATGATGTGTATAACTCCATGTCAACTTAAATTGTGAATGGCATGCGAAATAGGTATTTGATTTTCTGTAAATTCTATTTAGCTCAGAAAAATCTGAAAAATTGAATGTATGACCTTGAACCCGAAAATAGCATGTGGTTAAAATTTCAGGTCATTTGGACCAGTATATAAGGAGTTATGTATTTTCCATGTGAAATGTAAAAATCTATGTATGTTATCGTAAGGTGGTTAGATATTGTTTAAACCCAACTGATTAGTGAATTTACTGTGTGTTAAACTCCTGAAATCTGTAGTGCCATGTCAGGAAAAACAAGATATGCATGTGAGTGAGAAAGTGAATGAGATGAAAAGTGATATGTGTAAAATCATGTGTGAAATCGGTAAAATGTGTAAATGTGTAACTGTGCCAATGTGACACTGCTTCCGTAGAGGGCAGTGGAACTGTATCAGGGAAAAGTCCCCCTGAGAAAGTTCATGTGTAAGTGACCCTAAGGGCATTAGGGGGAAATCCTGGAGGTGGACAAGTACCACTGGTTAGGGTGGAGACTTGTTCTCCCGGTCTGCGCAGTCCAAGAGTCGCCATTGGAATGCCTAGATGGCGTCTATGTGTAATGTGATGTGTATATGTCCTTCTTTGGTGGTTTGGACTATGTGTCACGGCACCTAAAATGTGTAATGTGTAATGTGTATGTGTTCATGTGTAAATGTGTAAGTGAACAATGTGAATGTGTATGTGCAAAGTGCAACCATGTGAAAGAGGAAACTTGTGTAAAGAAAATGTGAAATTCTAAATGTGAGGATATGATATTGAAATCCATGTGAGACAAATCTGAAACCATGTGAAATCAGTAATTTCATGTTGTTATCATCATGTTTATATGTGCAAAATGTCTAGAATCCATGTTAGGGATAATTGATGAGCACGTGTACAAAATAGCATGATTGGTTGTTCGCATGGTATGTTTTAAACAACATTGTAGCTCTCATGTGTAGGTTTACAGCCATTAAACCATGTGAAACCAGCAACTTAAAGCATGTGAAAATGTCTATGTATGTGTTTAAGAACATGTAAAACCATGCTAGTTGTGTTTTCCTTTCATATATGCACAGTGTTCATGTTGGTAGCTCTCATGTCTTGGTTCTTTAAAGGCAAAATTTCACGAGTAAATTGAATAGAGAGCATGTGATAGGTAAGTTTTATTCTTAGAAATCTGAAAGCATGATCCATGTATTAATTGTAAAACTTTCATGCCATGTGTTGAAAATTTTGAATGTGCATGTAGAAACCGCTATGACTTATACGTGTATGTTATGAGTAGTGTTGCTTGCTGAGTCTTTAGACTCACTCCTTGCTTCGGCGTACAGGTGTAGTTGGTGACGTGGCACCGTTGGAGGAGACAGTGGAGACGGACTCCGAGCGCGGAGATTAGTCTTTGGAGTTTCTTTGTGACTTGTGCATTTCATAGTATGTAATTTGAACTTGTAATAGAGTTATCATGAAAAGAATGTATAAGTGTGGACATTATGTATTTAAATTTCAGCAATTTAAATTATGTGAACTTTTAGCTCTTAATGTTAATTGCGAATTTCATGTATGCTTAATGTGGATGATGAATAAATGAGACAGTTGTCTTTTACTTCCGCTACTCTCTGTTGTATATTCGCGTGTATCTCAGCTGTTTGTATCGTTTGGGTAAATGTCCCACTGTGAGGACTCTCGCTATACCGACGTGGGTTGGTATAACCGTACCGTATAATGAGGGCCGTCACAGAGATTGGTATCAGAGGACCGGTTGAGATTGCACATGAATATACCTAAGTCATCATCCCCATTGCATGCTAAGTATGTCCACATGTGTAGAAAACACTAATAAGAAGTGAAAGATAGATAAGAAAATGGTTAGAAAACTTAGTAACCTAACTCTAATGGTGGCTGAAATTTATTACAGCCATGGCTTCGAGAGGTAGGCGTGGTGGAGCGTCGGCCCGTGAGGACGAGCCGCGACGTGATGAGCAGGCGGAGCAACAGGCCCCAGCACCACGAGGCCCTGTACTTCCCCCACCGCCGCCTGTGGATTACGGAGTATTCATGCAAGGTCTGGTACAAGCCATGCAGACGCAGGCTCATACCCAGGCAGCACTCCAGGCACAGTTGGAGGCCCAGGTAGAATAATGAAACAACTAAGTAGTTTGCTATTTAAATTGCATGATATTGTGTTTATCGTATATTGTTTATTGTTTAATGTAGCAGGCTCAGGCACCAGCTCAGGACCATGGTGGACCTCCCATCATGGAGCGATTCAAGAGGATGACCCCACCCTCTTTTAAGGGGGAGAGTGATCCATTAATGGCAGAAAGCTGGTTAAGGGAGACAGAGAAAATCTTCCGAGCCATCAGGTGCCCTGATGAGGATAAGGTGACATTAGCCACCTACATGCTACAGGTAGACTTTAATTTTGTATGTTTGTATGTTCTGCTTAAGTTAGAATTTGTTAGTTGGTGCTTATGAAGGTGTATTGCAGGAGAGAGCGGATGTATGGTGGTCCTCCCTACTACGTACACGCTTTGAGGACGGAGCAGTAGACGTGACGTGGGACGCGTTCGTGAGACTCTTTCGAGCCAAGTTCGTCCCAGAGCATATCCAGGACAAAATGGAGCAGGAATTTCTCTCCCTGACGCAAGGCTCCATGACCGTGCTGGAATACGAGGCAAGGTTTTCTGAACTTTCTAAGTATGCACCGCATATCGTAGAGGATGAGCGCAGGAAGACGAAGAAATTCGTGATGGGACTCAAGCCATCACTGCGGACGAGACTCGTGGCGTTTGACCACCGCACGCTAGACGAGGCCCTCAGTGCTGCCTGCAGGCAGGAGGGAGAAATGGAGCAATATCTGGAGGAAAAGAAGGCTTCGCAGAAGAGGCCGGCAGCGACATTCCAGCGGCAGGATAAGAAGAAAACGGTGTACCAGACACCGCAGCGACCCGTGACAGTCAGCAACTCTCAGGTACCTTCTGTACGTTCCCCTGGTGTGAAGAAAGAGTGTCCCCATTGCGGGAAGACACATGGTGGTTCCGAGTGTTGGTTGGTAGCGGGTAGATGCTTGAAGTGCGGGAGCAGCGACCACAAGATCAAGATTGCCCAAGACTTCAGCAAGGAGCTCAGCGTGGAGCGCCAACCCCAGCAGTAGCGGCAGCCGCGCCAGCTACAGGAAGACCAGGAAGGCCTCGAGCCCCAGCTCGAGTGTTTGCTTTGCACGCGAGGACGCCGAGCAGGCGGAGCATGTCACCGAAGGTACGGTTTTGCTTTTAGGTGTGCACGCTCGGTTTTTGTTTGATACGGGTGCTACTCACTCGTTCATTTCCGAGCGGTTCGCTAGGCAGTTAGCCCTAGAGTCAGGCGTAGAGTCTGAGGATTTAGAGGTCCCTTTGTCTGTGCACACCCCTGCGGGTACGGTATCGACTAGGAAGTGCATTCCGTCGTTACCTGTGTGCATTGAGGATAGAATCCTAGATGGGTGTTTCTTCTTGCTAAAGATGAAGGACTATGATGCTATTCTTGGTCTGGATTGGCTAGAGGAGCACTATGCGTTAGTGGATTGTCGTCGGAAGAGGATTGTTTTCCGCATTCCTGGTGAGGACGAGTTCTCTCATCCCTTGCCAAAGAACTTAGCGGGAAAGTTGTTATCTTGCCATGAAGGCGATGCGCATGGTGAACAAGGGTTGTGACGCATTTCTTGCCAGCGTTATGCTAGTACCCGATGCTGGTTCGTCACTGACTCTTGCAGAGATCGATGTGGTGCAGGATTTTCCAGATGTCTTTCCGATGACTTGTCTGGATTGCCACCGGATAGGGAGATAGAGTTCACTATAGAGTTGCTTCCAGGCACCTCTCCTATCTCGAAGGCCCCATATCGGATGGCCCCTGCAGAGTTAGCCGAGTTGAGGAAGCAATTGCAAGAATTGCTTGATAAGGGATTCATTCGCCCTAGTGTTTCCCCTTGGGGCGCACCTGTATTATTCGTCAAGAAGAAAGACGGGTCACTTAGGTTGTGTATTGACTATAGAAGTTGAACCAAGTGACTGTGAAGAACAGGTACCCCTTACCTCGGATTGATGATCTGTTTGACCAGTTGCAGGATGCATCAGTCTTTTCTAAGATTGACTTGCGATCTGGTTATCATCAGCTGCGGATTAGGAGTGAGGATGTGTCCAAGACGGCATTTAGATCCCGTTATGGACATTATGAGTTCTTGGTTCTTCCTTTCGGATTGACCAACGCCCCTGCAGCGTTCATGGATCTCATGAACCGGGTGTTTAGTCCGTATTTAGATAGCTTTGTTGTTGTGTTCATTGATGACGTGTTGGTCTATTCTCCGGATGAGGCCACGCACCGTCAGCATTTGAGGTTAGTCTTAGAGGTTCTCCGTGAGCACAAGCTGTATGCGAAGTTCAGCAAGTGCGAGTTCTGGTTGCGCGAGGTTCACTTTCTCGGGCATGTGATCTCCGGCGCTGGTGTAGCTGTTGATCCAGCAAAGGTCCAAGCAGTTATGGATTGGGAGATTCCCCAGACTCCTTCGGAGATTCGTAGTTTCATTGGGTTAGCTGGTTATTATCGCGATTCATTGAGGGTTTCTCATCCATCGCCGCCCCTTTGACAAAGCTGACCAGGAAGGGTGAGAAGTTCGTATGGTCTGAGGCATGTGAGCGTAGCTTTCAGCTATTGAAGGCTAAGCTTACTTCTGCTCCGGTATTGGTATTGCCTAGTGGTCCAGAAGGTTTTGCCATTTATACGGATGCATCTCAGATTGGTTTAGGCTGTGTGCTCATGCAGCAAGATAGGGTAGTGGCTTATGCTTCTCGTCAGTTGAAGGAGCATGAGAGGAACTATCCGACTCATGATTTGGAGCTCGCAGCTGTGGTTCATGCACTAAAGATCTGGAGGCACTATCTTTATGGTGTCAGATTTGAGGTGTTTACCGACCACAAGAGCTTGAAGTATCTTTTCTCCCAAAAGGAATTAAACCTGAGGCAGAGAGATGGATTGAGTTCTTGAAGGACTATGACTTCGACCTTCAGTATCATCCTGGAAAGGCGAACGTCGTAGCGGATGCTCTTAGTAGAAAGAGG
Source organism: Colocasia esculenta (assembly GCA_014218235.1). NCBI lineage: Eukaryota > Viridiplantae > Streptophyta > Magnoliopsida > Alismatales > Araceae > Colocasia > Colocasia esculenta. The sequence goes on along the minus strand of CM024762.1, from coordinate 69,926,664 downwards.
TCTTCGCTCCAGCAGGATTGGAAGATGTTGGAGGATGCAGCGTGCTCTATGACCGAGTTAGAGCCATCGCTGTGTCAGGCTTTTGTAGCTCAGCTATCCCTTAGATCCTCAGTCTTGGATGAGGTGATTGAGCAGCAGAAAGCCGACCCTAGATTGTTAGAGTTAGTGGGTAAGGCGGGCATTGCTCGTGATGAGGACGGTGTGATTAGATTTCAGCACCGTGTTTGTGTCCCTGATGTAGTAGATGTCCGTGAGCATGTGTTAGCGGAGGCTCATAGATCGCGATTCTCTATTCATCCGGGTAACACTAAGATGTATCAAGACCTGAAGAGATCATTTTGGTGGTCCGGCATGAAGAAGGATGTTGCGGATTATGTGTCTAGATGTCTAGTATGTCAGCAAGTGAAAGCCGAGCGGCAGCGACCATCCGGCCTTATGCAGAGGATGGATATCCCCGTATGGAAGTGGGAAGCTGTCACTATGGATTTCGTATCGGGTTTGCCTCGATCTAGAAGGGGCAATGACTCGATTTGGGTAGTTGTAGATAGATTCTCGAAGACTGCTCATTTCTTGCCTATGAAGAAGAAGCAGTCAGTAGAGAGTTTGCTAGATTGTATGTTAGCGGTATCATTAGATTGCATGGTGTGCCGAAGTCGATCATTTGGATCGAGATCCGAGATTTACTTCGAGATTGTGGAAGGGTCTTCAGGATGCGTTAGGTTCGGAGCTTAAGCTCAGTTCGGCGTTTCATCCCCAGACCGATGGACAGTCCGAGAGGACTATCCAGACGCTCGAGGATATGTTGAGAGCGTGTGTTCTGGATTGGAAGGATGATTGGGAGCGTCATTTACCTCTTGTGGAGTTCGCATACAACAACAGCTTTCATGCTAGTATTGGTATGGCTCCATTCGAGGCGTTGTATGGTAGGCCCTGCAGATCTCCTTTATGTTGGGAGGAGACTGGTGATAGGCAGTTGATCGGACCGGAGTTAGTTCAGGAAACTTCGGATAAGATCCAGCTTATCAGGAAAAGGCTTGTTGCGGCACAGGATAGGCAGAAGAGTTATGCCGACAACAGAAGGAAGGATTTGGAGTTCGAGGTTGGCGATCATGTCTTCTTGAAGATATCGCCTACTCGTGGTGTCGTCAGATTTGGCAGGCATAGCAAGCTAAGCCCTAGATTCATTGGCCCATATGAGATTCTCAGACGTTTGGGCAGCGTGGCGTATGAGCTAGCTTTACCCCCAGCTTTGGCTAGCGTTCACCCTGTATTCCACGTATCTATGCTCAGGAAGTATGTCCGAGATCCGTCTCATGTGATTAGTCATGAGCCAGTGGAGATCCAGCCAGATCTTTCGTATGTCGAGCAACCAGTAGCCATTCTTGACCGAAAGGTTCAGCATCTCCGGAACAAGAGATTGCGTCGGTGAAGTCCTATGGCGGAACTTCTCACGAGAGGAGGCTACTTGGGAGCTTGAGGATGCGATGAAGAAGAAGTATCCCCTTTTGTTTGAGTAGTGTCGTTCTAACTTCGAGGACGAAGTTTCTTTAAGGGGGAGAGGGTGTAAGGCCCTCGAATTTCCGTCGCATTAATTGTATTTGTGTGTGTATTTGTGCTTGTGTATGTATATACATATTTACGTACGTATTAATTAGTACAATTACGTGTGCATGTGTTTATACTAATGTAAATAATGCATGTATTGAATGGTGATAGTATGGATACACTACCATATACATATTGCATGTATATGCATGGTATGCATGGTTTTCTGCATATTTTAGAGTTCTGGCCGAAGGCCTTATTGGCGTCAACCCCTAGCCGTTGAGGTGGTGTCAGCGTCCAGACATGGACGCCAACATTAATCCTGGCGTCTAACGATATGGACGCCTATCTCTCTGCCTGCATGCGTGCAGAGCCAGAAATTCCGGAAACAAGAAAGCTCAGCCATTGGGGAGCTGTCCCCAACGGCTCTGAGAGCTATCTTGTCACCCTGTGAGTGGGAGAGAGCCTCCCCTTATGTCTGAACCCGGATCTGCCTTCTCCCACCCTCTCTTCACCTTTGCAAGAGAGAACCAAGAGGAGAAAAACCCTAGAGGAGCTGTGAGAACCCCCACTTTGCACCCAGAATCCGAACTTCTGAAGCTGGATCCGGCCATCTTCCTCGACAAGAAGCTAGCTGGACTGAAGGAGAAGACCTCCCCGACATTCCTTGCTGTGGAGATCATCCAGGAGCCCGGAGGAAGGGGATCTTGGAGGACGTTCTGCACCTTCTTGGGACTGCCCAAGGAGGGCTTCACCAGCACCTTAGATCCTTGGAGTAATTTCTAAAAGGCAAGTGACCTAACCATAATGTCCCCGTATGTGTCTAGGTCGATTCTACAATTTTTATGAATTTTCCCTCGTGTCCTAGACCCCCAAATTCACCCCAACTTGAGAGCTCGGGTCTGTGTTTCTGCACAGACCTGCATCGACGGCAAGGTCACTGGACGTTGAGATTATGCTTGGCGTCCATCGACCATGCCGCTGACACTGAGTCAGCGGCCAGAGACCGCCGCCAAGTTCCTCTGGACAGAACAGTGACCTGTTCTGCCCTTCCTATACACTATTTTCGGTATGGTTTCCGTGATGAGGATATATGGTAACCCTATACACTATGATACTGTTAAATGTGGTGTGTGGATGAGTGTGATGTGTGGTGGTGATGTTAGAAAATTGTATTCCATGAATTTGTAAGCATGATTTGTTGATAATCTTGCCAATCCATGTTTTATGATTAGGATTAGTCTGAATGCTTCAGTTTTGTCAGATCATGAAGATTAGTGGATCAGTATACGTATACTCATTTTTGATAATTGTCCATGCTTGCATAAATTGCTAATAAATTCGGTTTGGTAAATAAAAAGCCATGAAGAAAGATTTGTGGTGATCGATCTATGGTTGTATGATTTAGGGTAAATCTGTATTCTCAGGTCATGCATATAACAGTAGTCTTGTTCAACAGTAAGTGGCAAAAATGCATGATGTGTTAAACTCCATGTCAACTTAAATTGTGAATGGCATGCGAAATAGGTATTTGATTTTCTGTAAATTCTATTTAGCTCAGAAAAATCTGAAAAAATTGAATGTATGACCTTCAACCCGAAAATAGCATGTGGTTAAAATTTCAGGTCATTTGGACCAGTATATAAGGAGTTATGTATTTTCCATGTGAAATGTAAAAATCTATGTATGTTATCGTAAGGTGGTTAGATATTGTTTAAACCCAACCTGATTAGTGAATTTACTGTGTGTTAAACTCCTGAAATCTGTAGTGCCATGTCAGGAAAAACAGAGATATGCATGTGAGTGAGAAAGTGAATGAGATGAAAAGTGATATGTGTAAAACCATGTGTGAAATCGGTAAAATGTGTAAATGTGTAACTGTGCCAATGTGACACTGCTTCCGTAGAGGGCAGTGGAACTGTATCAGGGAAAAGTCTCCCTGAGAAAGTTCAGTGTGTAAGTGACCCTAAGGGCATAGGGGGAAATCCTGGAGGTGGACAAGTACCACTGGTTAGGGTGGAGACTTGTTTCCCCGTCTGCGCAGTCCAAGAGTCGCCATTGAATGCCTAGATGGCGTCTATGTGTAATGTGATGTGTATATGTCCTTCTTTGGTGGTTCGGACTATGTGTCACGGCACCTAAAATGTGTAATGTGTAATGTGTATGTGTTCATGTGTAAATGTGTAAGTGAACAATGTGAATGTGTATGTGCAAAGTGCAACCATGTGAAAGAGGAAACGTGTGTAAAGAAAATGTGAAATTCTAAATGTGAGGATATGATATTGAAATCCATGTGAGACAAATCTGAAACCATGTGAAATCAGTAATTTCATGTTGTTATCATCATGTTTATATGTGTAAAATGTCTAGAATCCATGTTAGGGATAATTGTTGAGCACGTGTACAAAATAGCATGATTGGTTGTTCACATGGTATGATTTAAACAACATTGTAGCTCTCATGTGTAGGTTTACAGCCGTTAAACCATGTGAAACCAGCAACTTAAAGCATGTGAAAATGTCTATGTATGTGCTTAAGACATGTAAAACTCATGTTAGTTGTGTTTTCCTTTCATATATGCACAGTGTTCATGTTGGTAGCTCTCATGTCTTGGTTCTTTAAAGGCAAAATTTCACGAGTAAATTGAATAGAGAGCATGTGATAGGTAAGTTTTATTCTTAGAAATCTGAAAGCATGATCTTTATTAATTTGTAAAACTTTCATGCCATATGTGAAAATTTTGAATGTGCATGTAGAAACCGCTATGACTTACGTGTATGTTATGAGTAGTGTTGCTTGCTGAGTCTTTAGACTCACTCCTTGCTTCGGCGTACAGGTGTAGTTGGTGACGTGGCACCGTTGGAGGAGACAGTGGAGACGGACTCCGAGCGCGGAGATTAGTCTTTGGAGTTTCTTTGTGACTTGTGCATTTCATAGTATGTATTTGAACATTGTAATAGAGTTATCATGAAAAGAATGTATAAGTGTGGACATTATGTATTTAATTTCAGCAATTTAAATATGTGAACTCTTAGCTCTTAATGTTAATTGCGAATTTCATGTATGCTTAATGTGGATGATGAATAAATGAAGATAGTTGTCTTTTACTTCCGCTACTCTGTTGTATATTCGCGTGTATCTCAGCTGTTTGTATCGTTTGGGTAAATGTCCCACTGTGAGGACTCTCGCTATACCGACGTGGGTTGGTATAACCGTACCGGTATAATGAGGGCCGTCACAGAGCATGTGATAGGATATTTTTGTGGAATGTCTTAAATCATGTACCATGTGTTTAATTTGTAGAATTACTATGATATGTTGTCTCTTTATCAGTGTTCAAGCATGCTATATGTTTGCCTTGTAATTAGAATGTAAAAACCTACCGTGATATATGCATGTATGATGTGTGTGGAGATTACTTGCTGAGTCTTTAGACTCACTCCTTGCTTCGGCGTACAGTTTAGTTGGTGACGTCACACCGTTGGAGGAGACAGTGGAGAGTGACTCCGAGCGTGGCGAGTAACTTGGAGGAGACATTGTGTGACTTTTGCTTTCATAATATGTATTAAGGCATTGTAATAGAATTATCATGTAATTGTGGACAAACTATGTATTAAATTTTAGCACTTCAATTATGTGGACTTTAGTTCTTTTAAATTGTTAATTGAATCATGTATGTTAAATGTGGATGATGAATGAAATGAAGACAGTGCTTCTTTACTTCCGCTACTCTGTATCTATATTTGTGTGTATCTCAATCATGTGATAGCGTTTGGGTAAATGCCCCACTGTGATAACGTTCACTATACCGACGTGGGTTGGTATAACCGTACCGGTATAATGAGGGTCGTCACAAGACATGTCTTTGATTGCGGACCAGACTTTCCCTTTTTTGACACAGGGTTGTTCTAATACTAAGAACAAATTGTATAGTGCTTGAAAAATCACAAAACCAGTTTTAAACAGATCCAGACAAGCATGGGAACTTCCAGTAAATCAGAATCGGAAAGCAACGAAGGTTTCAACATGGTTTAATAAAGAGTATTCAGGACGAACATAGAACTGTGTACAGTTGGGATCAACGAAGAAAATCGCATGATGGGGTGAATGGAAATTAGGGCTTTCAGGGGCAAATGAAACCTAACATCCATCAAAATCTTCAATAAAATATTCATGGCACGAGATTAAGTGTAGAAGGAGAACAAGATTTAATAAGGAGGTTCGGGGTCAAGACAAGTGCAGAACTTCGAAAATCAAGAAGTAAATATTGACTCGATGATAAATCATGAAACTTGAGGGTATTGCTCATGATGATGGGAAGAACCTACAGTTAAAACATTATAGTTTATGCTCGTGAGAATGTCTACCTTGACTTGATTTTCTCTCCCAGGGCAAGAACTAGAAGAACTCGGGATGAAGCTTGAGAGAGACTTCTTCTCCCACGAGATCTCCTCCTCTTGGCCTCTCCTCCTGGTCCAGCAACCTCTTGGCACAAGCTAGGGCCGGCCATGAGAGTTTAAGAGAAGTATTTAAGCTTCTCCTCATTCCCTTTCCTAGTTTAAGTCTAATTCCTATTAATTCTAAGTTTTCCTATTTCCTTCCTTGCTTCTAAGCATTCCACTTCCTGTTTGGGTTGGGAAGAGAGCAAAATTCATGGCCAATCAATTAGGGTAGGTTTAGGATTCCAAATCTAACTCTATTTGCTTATTTAATATATTAAATTCCCCTTTTTTAATTAGGTAATAATTAGGTTGCGAATTTAGGGTATTTTCCCATTATTCTCTATTTATAAATCCCATTTTTGGCTCACTAATTTCTAATGGGTCTATTTAATAAAGCCCATTACTTATTTTCATTTAATGGGTTTTATTTAATTCTCTTTTCTTTGATTAATTTAATTAATTTTCTTTTATTTGATTTTCCAATTATCAAAATTTTAATATTATTTAGATTAAATTTTTAGAAAAATCCAGGTTGCTACGTTATCGCAACCGACGGATCGGCCACGATAATCTCGGGTTGTAGAAAACTCTAAACCGCACACAAACAGAAGGCAAACAAGCTATCCTAAGCGCAATACAACATGAAAATAACTAAATAGAAAATGAAGACTACTTAACAGACAGAAATTGAAGCATGGAACGGAAAGCAGGACCAACCAAAATGTACCTGAGTTCGCGTCCTCTAGGTCCACCACGACAAGGTTGCGCTCGCCCGATCCGTCGCGACAAGGTTCGAAAGTAACAGATGGAATAAAACGAAAAACCCGATCCTAAGATGATTCTAACACTTCAAAAACAAACAAAAAGGCAGGTAAATGGCAGAGTAAACAAGGTTTGGCAATGAAGGTCCCATGGTGATCGCCTAAAGGTGTAATCACGGGGTTGTGCGCCCCTCTAAGACACAAAAGAGCATGCGATATATATAGAATGAAGGAATCTGATCGCCACCAAGATGATTGCCTAAAGAATACTCCTAAAGCATGGGCTAATCAACTTGGAAAAAGGAAAGAGAAGGCCACTTACTTGTTAATGCGTCACCGAGGTGCGACGCGATAACAACCTTGTCGCGACGGGTCTCTCGACGCCTTCTCAATAGTGTGGAGTTGAATGGCGGACCTCCTTCTTCCTCTTCAGCCGGCCAAAGAGGAAGAGCTTCCTCGCTTGTTCTTTGTTCCAAGTACCTGCCAAGTCATGAAAAATGAAAGGGGAACCCAATTAGACATTGAAATAAGTGTAGCATCCATCACATATGAGAAAGCTTGTAGAGAGCATGGTGAGTGCATACCGGGTGGTTTTGGAAACCCCTTTGGTATGGAAAAACTAGGAGGGATATGCATGGAGAGAAATCATGGAAGAGGAGAGGGAGGACCCCTAACTAGCATGTATACATGTGCAAAACGTGGAAAAGAAAGAAAAAATCAAAATTGAACAAATACTGCCCCGTTTGATGTGATTCTAGTTGGAGGTCATAGAGGAGGACGTCTTGAACAACTTTCATGAAGACATCTTGAAGAGATATTGCCTGGTTTGGGCTGTGGAAGGCATGATAATCTCGTATGTGTAGATCTCGATATGAGAGAAAAAGTGAAGAATAATATGTTGTAACCTTGCGCACAAGCCACCAATCAATGTGATTCGACTTTGAGGTTGTAGAGGGCTCTGTGGAGAGTAACTTTGATGAAGAAAACTCAAAGAGATTTGGCCTGGTTCGATCTCCACAAGCCGTGCAAGTACTGTTGGTCTTGAAGGCGATATGAGAGAGAAAGAGGAGAGAGAAAGGAGGAAAACGTGAAGTACAACTTCCTCTCTGCGTTGGGGACGATGGGACCTCATGAGCAGAGCCTCTAGGGACCTCTCCTCGTAGTGGTAGCCTTCCTATATCCCCTAGAGAGTTCTAGGATGTGTTCAAGTGAGAGATAGAGTCCAATCCCGAGTTTAGAGAGAGAGTCCAAGTTGTGGGAGAGTTTGAGAGTCTATCTAGAGTTTGGATGGACTTGGGGGCTCCCTAGGGATGAGGATAGGAGGTTTGGGTCGTAATTCAACTCAAAGGGACTTTAGATAGGTTCTAAGATGGAAGGATAAGCCGAAAATCACGTAAAAATGTGTTTACGTGCATGGCGTTGTCGCGACGGGTCGTAGGGTCGCGTTCTTGTCGTGACCATGCACCAGGTCGCGACTATGAGACAGTTCACGTAGGTCCCACGAAATGGGCTATAACTCTCTCCACAGACATCGGATTGATGAGCCGTTTATTGCGTTGGATTCTAGACTCAGAGGGCTACAAAATGATAGTATGATATGCCAGATTTGGTGTAGCAACCTGAATTTTTACGAAAAATAAAAATTTAAATAAAGAATTTAAAACCTAGCTAAATGGATATTAAATAGAGCATTAAATAAAACCCATTAATGGAAAAGAGTAATGGGCTTTGCTTAATGGATCTTCTAGAATTTATTGGGTCAAAAATATGAATTTACAAAGGGAGAATAATAGGAAAATACCCTAAATTCGTAACTAAATTATTACCTAAATGGAAAAGGGTTATTTAATATATTAAATAGCAAGTTTGAGTCATAATAGGATTCCTAAAATACCCTATATGGTTTAGAACGAATTTAGATCTCATCCAAGTCTAAATAGGGATTGGAAAGCAAGGAAGGAAGGTTGGAGTTAGGAAATCTCGGAATTTAGAGGAATTAGAGTAGAAATAGGAATAGGAATTCATGCATGCATAAATACACCTCATAAACCCTCTTGGCCGACCCTAGCTCATTGCCAAAGGTTTCTGGACGTGGGGAAGAGGTCAAGGAGGAGAGGATCTCGTGGGAAGAAGGTGTTCTTGAAGCTTCTTCCTCGTTTTTGGGAGTTTCAACCCTAGAAGACAAATAAATCTAAAGGTAGGCATTCTCACAAGCATAAACCATGAAACTTTTTCTGTAGGTTCTTCCTACCCTCTTGAACGAAACCCCCAAGTTTCATATTTTTCCATCCATCCTATCTTTTGTTCTTAATTTTTGAAGAACTGCAAACATGATAACCCCGAGGTGTCATGTTTAATTCAAATCTCTATGAATACTTGATCCCATGCTACGAAAGTTTTACTGTAGATACTTCATGTTGTTAGGGATCATTTTCCCTAAAAAGCCTAAATTCATTGAGCATGATGCTCAAATTAAATCAGTCTTGCTCTCTATGTCATGTTCTATGTACTCGTCCTTGTTCATTCTCAAACCATGTTCAAACCATGCTCTCTCTCTAATTCCGATTTACTGGAAGTACTCTTACATGTCTAGTTTAATTTGCAACTGGTTTCATGATTTTTCGTTGACTATATAATTAGTTATGATTTTCTAAATGACCCTGTATCGAAATTTAAATGTTCTGGTCCGCAATCCAATGTCTGGTCTGACTCCTGTCAGAGTCAGGCGCAGACAACCAGAAGGCGACGCCTCGACATGTCGCTTTCTGGGGCATGATTGCGACAGCCTCCCTGTCGTGACCAAGAAGGCGACAGGTGAGCCGTCGCGTTCTCAGTACCCGATTTGCATGCCCTGTCGCGACCTGTGCAAGACCCTGCCGCGTTCTGCCTGGCCCATGTCGCCATCCTTACAACCCTATGTCGCCTTCTCTTGCAACTGCAAGGTTTGATCTCTAGTATACGCTCTATACCTTTTCTTGCAACTGCCTTCGCACTCCGATATTCCGCGTTGGGGCGTGACATTTGGATTAGAAATGAGGAAGTTATGAGCTCTCAAAGTGAAGGTATGTTTAGAGGATAGGGCAGACTGCACAGTTTTGATGTTTCAAGTGGATCTTGGCCTTAGGCGTAAGAATGGACTTGAAATTGATGGTGAATAGGATCATGATGGGCCAGAGAAGGACTCCAAAGTGATGACCAATTTGGGACATCAATGATATGAACAAGAAATATGCCCAACTTATAGGCCAAAATGGGTGTCTACAGGCGGGTGCTTATCACTCTTGCCCTACCCCATCAAACTCCTCTGGTTCCTCATCACTACCTGAAAAGGACAGGATCATAGGGGTGAGAGAACTAGCTCAGTAGGGTTTACATCTCAATATTGTGCGGGCACTAATATACATGATTAACATTTTAATAGGCGGGATATGAACATGTACATGATGACAATGCATGTTTTTCTAACAAGTTAAATAGCTGAATAGAACGGATGTCATATCAAATCAAATACTAAATTTCATATGCAATGGACAGATATTTCAAGAGTAGAATCATATCAGAATGAATTGGCCATATTCACACAGATATCATGTATTCACATGAACAGACGTATCATATCAAACTTATCATATCATATCAAATGAAGGCACATTCACACAAATCTTGCGTATTTGTTTGTGCTATGCCAAGGACCATAAGTCCATACTCCCGCGGTTAATAAGTACATTGGGGCGCTCCTCCCCAGGATCAGACAGGGCCCCTATTGCACATGCATTGGTCAAATGGACCGAAGTCCCAAGTTGTGCTGATCAAA
>CM024762.1:69809478-69916002 GCA_014218235.1 Colocasia esculenta | reverse complement strand
AAATCAAATCTCTCGGTACTTGATCATACGCATTCTCCAAATCAAGAAAAAACATATAAAAATCTCTTCTCCTCTCTTTATACTTCTCCATTAACTACCGTAATAAAAAAATAGCTTCTGGATAGACATGGAAGGCAGAATCATATGCACGTTTGACTTTTTTCACCAGACTTTCGATTTTTAGTGTTCTATTGAGTTTATTTGAATTATGAAATTTTTAGATAGACCAAATTACGAGGGATTAGAAAGACGTTATTTTGATGGAATCACCAAAATCACAATTTTCTTTTTAGATGGGAGAGTTGACTTTTTTATTAGTAAGAGATATATTTTTTTTTATATTTTTATTGGATTCAAATGGGGGGTACTTCTTTATTTACATGTAACATCTTAAGTAAATGAAACTACAAATACTAACATTTACTTTAATTGCATTGCTCTATATTGTAATATTACTTGCATGTGATTTTTACAAAAATGTGAAGTTCTTGAATTTACTAATATTTTTTTCATTTTTCCTAATTTTTTCTGACTTTCCAACATTTTTAAAATTAAAAAATAATTTTTTAATCTGGCCAATCCAACATCGGCCAGATTCCCTGAGGATCAGCCAATCAACCGATCCGATCCCGATCCGGATCAAGATCAGCCTGGACAGATTCAAGGGTTCGATTCGATCCTGCCTTCCATGGTAGTAGATCTACTTGGCATAAAATCAACTAATTTTCTGTTATAGTAGTCGTACATTGCATTCAATTCTCGATTACTCTTTCCCAAAGTTTCATAGTGTGACTCGTAAGCTTAATTCCACGATAATTATTGCAACTTTGAATATCTCTTTTGTTTTTATAGAAAGGAACCACAACACTTTTTCTCCATTCTTCTGACATTCTTCATTCCTTCAAATTTTATTAAAAAGTTTAGTTAACCCTTAATACCAATATCTACTAAGCCTTTACACACTTTAATAGGTATGCCATCTGGTCCTAAGGCCTTGCCTAATTTCATTTTTCTTAAAGTATCGCCCACTTCTGACTAGGACTGTTCATAGTCCGGTTCAGTCCGGGTTAGCCCATTTTTGGCCACCATGAACTGAACCGATTTAAGGTGGCAAACCGAACCAAACCGAACCAAAATTATTTCGGTTCAAACCAAGTTTTTATTTAAAACTCCGCCGTAGCCGGTCCCAAGCCCGGGTGAGAAAGGAGGAGGGTTTGCGTTAGGTTGACAGCCAGCAGTAAAATAACGTCAAATCCTTACATGAATTCTGATCTAAATATTTGTGCTAATGCTAGGGCGTCCCCCGTAAGCGACGCGTTTCATCGGAACCCGGATGGAATGATAACTGAGCTCGGGCCAGCTAGGGCGTTCCCCATAAGCGACGCGCCGCGATGGCGCCCGATTGCGGTGTCAAATAGGCAAGGGTTCCTGTGTGGGGTTGGACGAACACGGATAAAGAAGTTAGTCCAAAAACATAGGATTCGTCTAGCTACTTGGAATATAGGAACTTTAACAGGTAAGGGTTTGGAGTTGGTCAAGTTAATGAGGGATAGAAGGGTTAGCATAGCTTGTCTACAAGAAACTAGGTGGAAAGGATCTAAAGCTAAAGATATTGATGGTTATAAAATTGGTATACAGGAACTAGTAACTCTAGAAATGGTGTGGCCATAATAATAGATAAAGACTTAAAAGAGAAAGTTGTAGAAGTTAATAGATTGGGAGATAGACTTATCTTAATAAAACTTATCGTAGGTGAGGTTACTTTGAATGTAGTTAGTGCATATGCACCACAAGTGGTTTAGAAGAGAGCATTAAAAAGTATTTTTGGGAGGCTATTGATAGATCGATCCAAAATATCCCTAGTGAAGAGAAAATTTTTATTGGTGGGGATCTTAATGGTCATGTGGGTGAAAGTAATAGAGGATATGAGAGGATTCATGGAGGATTTGGTTTTGGCGAGAGAAATGACATGGGTACTAGTATTCTTGAGTTTGCTATGGCTTATGATCTAGTAATTGCTAACACATTCTTTAAGAAGAAAGACGAACACCTAATAACTTACAAGAGTGGAACACATAGGAGCCAAATTGACTATTTTCTTATTAGAAAGGCTGATAGAGTTTTGTGTAAAGATTGCAAAGTTATTCCTGGAGAGAGTTTAGCCCCACAACATAGGTTACTAGTAATAGATGTTCGTATTCCAAAATTTAAAAGAAAAACCATCATAAATAATTGTGCTAAGATTAAGTGGTGGAATTTGAAAAGTAAAAATTTAGAAACATTTAAAAATCATCTAGTAAAAGAAAATATCTGAAATTTAGATCAAGAAGTTAATGTAATGTGGAATAATGTCACAAATTGTATAAAAAATGTAGCAAATCAACTCCTAGGTAAATCTAAAGGTAAAAGGAATATAGAAAGAGAGACTTGGTGGTGGAGTGAGGAAATTCAAAATATCATTAGAGCTAAAAGAGATTGTTTTAAAACTTGGCAAACAAACAAGAATAATCAAACTTTAGAAGCTTATAAAATAGCTAAAAAGAGGGCTAAAAGAATAGTTAGTGAAGCTAAGTCCAAGGCGTAAGAAGAATTATATAATAAATTAGGAACTCGAGAGGGAGAAAAAGACATATTTAAACTTGCTAAATTAAGAGAAAGGAAGAGTAGAGACTTAGATCATGTTCGTTGCATTAAGGATGAAGATCAAAAGGTTTTGGTTAAGGATCTAGAGGTTAAAGAGAGATGGTATAACTATTTTCAGAAATTACTTAATGGAAATTATTTTAAGGATGCCTCCTTAGAAGAGAATCAAGAGCCAACAAAATTTGATAAGTATCAGTATTTCAGGCGTATTAAGATGTCAGAAGTGGGCGATGCTTTAAGAAAAATAAAATTGGGTAAGGCCTTAGGACCGGATGGCATACCTATTGAAGTGTGGAAAGGCTTGGAGACATTGGTATTAAATGGTTAACTAAGTTTTTCAATAAAATTTTAAAGGAATGGAGAATGCCAGAAGAATGGAGAAAAAGTGTTGTAGTTCCTTTCTATAAAAACAAAGGGGATATTCAAAGCTGTAATAATTACCGCGGAATTAAGCTTATGAGTCACACTATGAAACTTTGGGAAAGAGTAATCGAGAGCCGAGTGCGATGCATGACTAGTATATCAGAAAATCAATTTGGTTTTATGCCTAGTAGATCTACTACAGAAGCTATTTTCTTATTGCGTCAGTTAATGGAGAAGTATAGAGAGATAAGAAGAGATTTATATATGGTTTTTCTTGATTTGGAGAAGGCGTATGATCGAGTACCGAGAGACTTGATTTGGTGGGCATTAACAAAGAAGGGAGTCTCTCAAGGATATGTTGACTTGATTCAGGACATGTACGAGGGTGCTACTACTAGTGTGAGAACTATTGCTGGAGAGACCCGTGAATTTCCGGTCACTATAGGTTTGCATCAAGGTTCTGCCCTAAGTCCATATCTCTTTGCTCTGGTTATAGATGAGGTGACAAAACATTTGCAAGATGATATCCCTTGGTGTATGCTATTTGCAGATGATATTGTCTTAATTGATGAGAGTATTGATGGTTTAAATGTTAAGTTAGAAAGTTGGAGACATGCTTTGGAGTCTAAAGGTTTTAAAATTAGTAGGAGTAAGTCTGAGTTTATGCACTGTAATTATAGTAATCAAAGGGTTCCTCAAGGAGATGTGGTTCAAATTGATGGTCAAGATATTTCTAAGAGTAGTAGCTTTCGATACTTGGGATCTATCATCCAAGAGAATGGGGAGATTTATGACGATGTGGCACACAGGATTAAGGCAGGTTGGGTAAAGTGGAGAAGTGCATCAGGAGTCCTTTGCGATCGTCGTATACCAGTGAAACTTAAAGGAAAGTTTTATAGAACGGCAGTGAGGCCTGCATTATTATATGGCACGGAGTGTTGGGCAGTGCGAAAGGAACACGTAAAAAAAATATGTGTAGCAGAGATGAGGATGCTGAGATAGATGTGTGGTAAGACTAAGAAAGATAAGATTAGGAATGAGTGCTTCCGTGAGGATCTGGGGATAGCTCCAATTGATAGAAAAATGAGAGAAAATAGACTTAGGTGGTTTGGAGTTTGGACACGTGTACCGTCGTCCTAACTCGGCGCCGGTTAAAAGATGTGACCAAATTTTAGTGGATGCTAGTAAAAGACCTAGGGGAAGGCCTAAAATGAGATGGTGCGATGTTATTAAGAAGGATTTGGACTTTTTGAGTTTAAACACGACTATAGCACTTGATAGAAATCTTTGGCGGAAAAGGATTCATGTAGCCGACCCCAAATAATGGGATAAGGCTCTGATGATGATGATGAATTAAATATGATTTAAATTTATTAATATTTATACATTAAAAATAAGAATAAAATTGAAAATATGTACATCTATATATAAATTTACTCGTATAATTACTTTTTAATACACAAAATATATATATTCTATAATAATTATTATTATTATATTAAAATTCGGTTTATTCAGTTTAAACGTTTGGTTCGGTTTCATAATGTCCGAAACCGAACTGAACCGAACTTTGGTTCAAACCGAACCGACCAATTCGATTTGGTCCGGTTCGGTTCTTCAGTTTGAACTGAAGTGTGAACACCCTACTTTTGACATCTTAATATGCCTGAAATACTGAGATTAGAATTCATGCAAGGATTTGACATTATTTTTACTACTGGCTGTCAACCTAACACAAACCCTCCTCCTTTCTTACCCGACTTAGGACCGGCTATGGAGGAGTTTCTTTGCAATCTCGAATTAACATCCCCAAAAGTTAGGAATGAGCCATTCAAATTTTCGAGAAAAAAACTAACAAGGATGTCTAAGGCAACACTTGGCAATAGCCATTGGGATTTTCATCATTCCAAAATTGAAAATCTCAGCTCAAATCCAAGGCATGATAATGCCACTTTTCTCTCTATCTCTCTCCTCTCTCTCAAAATCTACTTTTTGAAAATCTGCTTTGTACTTTTTTTTGTTTGGAAAGTAGAGAGAAAAAGTAGGATTCCAATGATTGGAATCCAAAATCACCTTTTCCACCTTCTTCCCAAATGCTGCCTAAGATGTGAAGTTAAGATACAGGGATTTGTGGGACTACATCTCTAACTGCAACATATTATAGGGGTTGGCATCTTAAAATCCCTTGTAAATTATATCTAGCTTTATAGGACCTATCTGATCCAGATGGACTGATCAAACTGACCTCGACATCAACTCAATCTCATCGTTTCTTAATTTTTTCTTTATTCCTTTCTTCTTGGGTGATCAGGGATGGGGTGGGGGCTTCTGGTAGGTTACTGGTGATGCCAATCTGGATACACAAGATTACTGCCTAGTATTATAAATAACTCCTCTGCAAGTTTAACACACACACTATCGTAGTTCCTACTTCCTAGTGCTTAATCTGGAGATAAAATCCTGGCATCCAGCAGTTAGGGTAATGACATTTTCACACCCCTTCAAAAAGTCAAAGCAAGGTAAACAATAGGCACATAAATATGGATCTAGGACACCAAAAGCACCAGAAAGTAAGTTATTAAAAAGAAACTCACCTGTCCCCTATCCCCAGAATGTATGTGATGACAGAGTATCCTGCACAACTTTTTATAAATGTTTCAAGACATGTTGCTGTAATCCCAAAAGGGCCATCATCATCAGGGTGAAACTTCTGGAGATAGTTGATTATACTACGATGTTCCGACAGAATCTGAAAAAGAATAGCCAGATTACTACATATTCAAATAAGTTTTGCATTCTTCATGCAACACGACAATAGATGTCACAAATGAGATTGCAGGTGAGGAGTGAGGACAGGCTACTAGGAGAGATATACAATCATCTCTACTAAGGGACAAAACAAAAAGCAGATGGCATTGACATGAATGTGTAGTAAAACAGATATAGTGAAGAACTCTGACATTTGTGCAACCAAAAGTGGAAATTCATTAGAGCTGCAGAAGGAAAAAATATAGATGCAAATTTTGTTGAGACTAAGAAACAAGGAAACCAATTAAATAGATTCGTATGTGTTAACTTAAACAAGATTCCTTCTCTCCCCTTCCCTCTACCAACCCACAGAGCCATGTGAGAATTCTACGCATTCTAATCTGATGGGGAGCGAGAAGCTGAAGCAATGGTTTAGGCCCATTTGGGACCCATTTGGAGATTTCTTATTTTCTGTAATTTTTTGGTGTATTTTCGTACTATTTTAAAGTCCAAGGGTAAAGTACTTCAAAAAGAGTCAAATTAAAGTCCATTTAGTTTTTATGATGTATTTTTGCATTTCTTTATTTGAGTAGTTGTATTTGGGTAGGATTCTGTAGGTTTCTAATATGGTAAGTTTTATTAGGGATAGAAGAAGTCTATCTTTAATTTGAAGTCCATTAGGATTGGGAATAGCCCAAACCTATTTAAACACATGTATTGTTCTATTTTGAGATTATTGATTGATGAATTAAAAAAAGAAAAGTTTGCAGTCTTGTTCTCTGCGATGGAGAAGAAGAAGCTTTGAGAAGAAGCTTTGAGAAGAAGCTTCACCCAAGGTGGTCCCTGTGAAGGGGAGGGCGCGAAGCCTACATCCCACCTTCTATCCCCTCTCTGGTGAGACTCCGGCTATCCTCCCCTTCCGTTGTTCCCGCTTTGTCCCGCATCAATTTTGGTATCAGAGCAGACTTTGGTTCCCTCCACGGAGCCGAGATCCAACGGCCTTCTTCCTCCCGGTTTCCTTCTACCTGTCAGCGGAATCGTCTGTTAGCTGTGCAGTCCACACCGCCAAGCGCCTTCACCGCACCTCACAGCAACACGCGTCGGCGTCAGCACCGCCCAGCACCTACGTCAACCTTGCCTGCGTCAGCCTTGCCTCGCAAGCGCACCCGCCTCCGCCCTATCTCTCTCTAACCTCTGCGTCAGCCACCGCCCTTTCCACCCACGAAAGGGCCTGCCCTCTCCAGCACCGCGCCCACTGCGCGCGTGCGTGGGCACCCCCATCCGTTCCGCTTGTCTCGTAGCCCCCTCTCCCGCGCGCCATCGCACAGTCTGCACCGAACCGGCCAGCTCCTTCGGAGGCACCCCGCTAGCGCCGCGCTATGCCAGCACCAGCACGAGCGGCCAGCCCCCACCTGTGTCGTCGCCGTGACGCGCCAGCGCCCTTGACCGCCTCTTGCGCGTGCGCTGGCACCCCTGCTGCACCAGCCACCCTTGCTAGCACCTCGTACCGCCCTGCCTCCGTGACCGCCCCTGTCCGCGTTGGTCTTCGCGCCCCGCGCCAACTGCGTGCGTGCGTGGGCACCCCCATCCACACCGCCCTGCGCCTGCGCCTTCTTCTGCGCGTGCGTCCGCGTCGGCCAGCCCCCCCCCCCCCAGGCGCAGAACAAGAAAAGGAAGGAGAGGAAGGAGAGACGTCGCCGGAGCCTCCACCGCCGGCCCCGACCTCCAGCGCCGCCGCGAGAGCCGTCGTCCGCCGGTGCCGTCACCGGCAACCGCCCCATCGCCGCCATGCCTTCCTTTCCCTCCCGCCCTCTGGTCTCTCCCACTCTGGATCCTGCGTGAGACAGAAGGAGCGAGGAAGAAGAGGCCGCGAGTTTTAAGGACTCCGGTCAACCCTATTTGACCGGGTTTGGGCCAGACCCGCTACAGGAACCAGTTTGCTACAGTGCACAGCACAGGCGGTGCACTTAGACTGTTATCGCACCGCCAGTGTAGGAGATTCGTTTCTGCTCCGATTCACGCGTCGTTTACGCCGTGTGATCGTCTTGACGAATCTCAATCAATTAGCGGTCCACCCCTTGCGGCAGTCCAACCAATTTCACATCAATTTGGGTAATCTCTTACATGTGCCACATGAATTTTAGCTTTCTCGCCTTTCTACCAAATGAGAAGCCAACAAAAATAATACTCAATGAAGAGAATCAGAATAATTATATTTCTCAGGCTATTGTTAATATTTTATTGCAAACTAGTGAGATTATTGTTGATGGTGATCAAGCTTTTGTAGAGTTTCACCTAAATTTTTTAGGTAGAACTCAGAAGAAATCAGTTAATTATTTTGATGGAGCTTGGTGCACTATTGATCCCTCGAGATCCTACATTACTTTGGGAAAAGAGTGGTTGGAAGAGCGACATGTTGCTTTCGATTCAAACCAGTGCATTATCCAGCCACCGCATTTAAGAGGTAAATTTTGTTTTCCCAAGTATATTTCTACTGTTGCCAAGCCAGTGCCACCAAAGAAGACTGTGATTGATGAAAAGTCATTGGAGTTGGTGACTATTACTGAGCATGCATGTGTGAAGATTGTTCTTGTTGAAGCTTGGGATCAAGACTTGTTCGTCGAGTCTGGACTTCATTTGATATGTGATGATGTATTTGAGATAAGCCCATCATTGACAGCAACCAGTGAACTACAAGATGTTACCAGAGATCAGTGCAACTATGATATGATATGGTCCGATCTTGATGCGCACATTCTATGCAGACTGCAACTTTTCAGAAGGCATATTGGTTTGGATATCCTTGTGGCGATTTTATTAGTGCATGATTTCATTATTTCCCTGTCACTTGTATGGATATTGCGACACTTCAAAACTCGAGGACGAGTTTTCTCGAACCAGGGGAGAATGATGGGGAGCGAGAAGCTGAAGCAATGGTTTAGGCCCATTTGGGACCCATTTGGAGATTTCTCATTTTTCTGTAATTTTTTGGCGTATTTTCGTACTATTTTAAAGTCCAAGGGTAAAGTAGTCTAAAAAGAGTCAAATTAGAGTCCATTTAGTTTTTATTATGTATTTTTGTATTTCTTTATTTGAGTAGTTGTATTTGGGTAGGATTCTGTAGGTTTCTAATATGGCAAGTTTTATTAAGGATAGAAGTCTATCTTTAATTTGAAGTCCATTAGGATTAGGAATAG
Organism: Colocasia esculenta; assembly: GCA_014218235.1. Taxonomy (NCBI): domain Eukaryota; kingdom Viridiplantae; phylum Streptophyta; class Magnoliopsida; order Alismatales; family Araceae; genus Colocasia; species Colocasia esculenta. The sequence continues at coordinate 69,907,051 of CM024762.1, read as the reverse complement.
CCCAAACCTATTTAAACACATGTATTGTTCTATTTTGAGATTATTGATTGATGAATTAAAAAAAGAAAAGTTTGCAGTCTTGTTCTCTGCGATGGAGAAGAAGAAGCTTTGAGAAGAAGCTTCACCCAAGGTGGTCCCTGTGAAGGGAAGGGCGCGAAGTCTACATCCCACCTTCTATCCCCTCTCCAGTGAGACTCCGGCTATCCTCCCCTTCCGCTGTTCCCGCTCTGTCCCGCATCATAATCTTAACCAAAGGATTAGCATAACTAAACCCACATGTTGATGACAAGAAGTTAGCAACAAGACAAGCTACAATAACTCACAAGAAACCCTGGCAAATGCCTCCCATCACAAGAGCCAAAGAAGAATTTCCTGGTCCAAAGAAACACCCAAAAAAAGAAGTGGAGGAAGGATAAAGTAGTTTGACTGTGTGACTAAAAGAGACAAAGCAAGGGTGGCATCAGTCTACCTAGTATGTGAAATGTTCCTGCATTGTGGTGAACCAACCTATGGTCAAAGAGGGAATCTCACCTCACTTCCTAGCATGACCTTTGTGATGCTGAGACTCCTGGTTTCACTTTCCACATACCTGCAAACAAGGTTTGACGAATCAGGATCGGGAGGCGAATCGGATTTCTCTTGATCCGATTCGATTCCCCCCGAATCGACCCGAATCGATCCGCATCGGATCGATTCTCATGGGTATAATATATAATATATCATATATATGATATTTATAATGTATAATATATATTATTAATATGATATAATAATATTATATATATGAGGCGAATCGGACCGAATCGATGGAATCGAGGATCGGGTTTTCCCTGATCCGATGCGATACGGGGGTATCGGGCCGGCTCGATCCGGCACGCCAAACCTTGCCTGCAAATACAACAGTCTACCTACCACTTGCGCAACCCATTGCTCAAAAAATGAATGAGTGGAAGCATGGAATCAAGCCCTAGTTCCAATGTCCTTTTCTTCCTCCCTCTGTCCCTACCTCCTTCGTTCTTTCTTCACTTTTCCCTCCCTTACCCTCTGTTCCATGGATGGCAGTTTCAACCGAAACCAATACATTTCGGCCGAAACATATCGGTTTCAGACCTGGATGATCCAAAACCGGGTGAAACCAGGTTCACGTCCGCCGATACACTTGAAACCGGGTGAAACCGGTTTTGGACCCCAGCCGAAACCGACACTGCCATCCTTGTTCTGTTCCTCCCTATCTCCTACATTTACACCCCTCCCTTCCTTGCTGTCTTGCTCCCACTTTTCTCTCTCTCTCTCTTTCCTACCAGGATTGAGGAGGCTAAAGTGGGAAAAGAGGCCAGTTACCTCCTTATATGGGAGAGCTAAGGAAGTAGGATGAGTAAATGCCATGGGCAGGGAGTTGATGATTTGGCGATCACAATAAGTTGAAGATGATTGTTCCAGAAGAAGAAACTAGGCCTGGGACCCACTGGATGAGGTGTTCATCTCTATAGTAACACGCATCAGCTTAACCAATTGATGAGGCACAACTACGCGTGGGGGGGGAGGAAGAGACAGTGAACAGAGGGGAGAGAGAGAGCGGCTGGAGGAAGAAGAACAGGGTCTAGGGATTCCACCCCTGGGGAATCCACCCCGCTGGAGGAGACAATAATGGCGGCGCACCAAACTGTCTCAAATCTTCATTCCCCCCTAAAACAGATCATTACACCTTATTTATAGTGAGGGAACCCTAATGGTCCTCACTAATACATCCAAAGACCAAAATAACCTCAAGCCCTAAAAATAGGTCCAAAATCGGACCCAAAATATACAGAAAATAAAAGAACTCAAATGGGCCTCATATGGGCCTTATTACATCAACAAAATGTCCAAACTCATAAAATAAACATGCTAACGGCCAAAGACAAGTCGCCAACCCAAATAGATGTCGTCGTTGCTGCGCGTCGCCTCCGTCTTCGATAGACTTGCACCTACTGGCCCGGTCCCAGGCTCGGATGTCCCCACCAATTCTCCCCTGATTCGAGAAAACTCGTCCTCGAGTTTTGAAGTAGGACAAAATCCAAAGGGAGATGAGGTAAGGAGTAAACACAAGACACATCTTGAAAACATGTAGGTCCATCAAGCAAAGAACCATATCTCGAGTCGAGAAATGTGTCTTAGTTTCACTCCATATGTGATCAAAGTCATCCAGATTGATGTTAGCTGGTATATCTTTTAGCTGTTCGACCAAAACTCCTATTGTCTCTTCCTTTGTCAACTCATTCTCCTTAAAGAACTCATTCTCAGACTCAAGTTGTTGATAATACTCATCTATCAATGATTCATCTGCTTCGTAGGATACTTCAACTAGTAGGTTTTCAGATTCCTAATAATTGAGGAGTCAGCCTCATAGACAATCTCCTCTCGTATGACCAACTCGTCATATAATGTTGAAGAAGATTATCTATTCTGTTGAGATGTTGATCCCATTTGCGCCTAAAGTGGGTAACTGCTTCAGACAATCCACAAACCATCGTTCCAAAACATAGCAAGACTTGTAGACCGGTCGATAAATTAATTGTGCAAACCTGGGTGGCAGAGCGGAACTCTGTGGGGATGCGACGTAGTTAGAGCGCGTTGTCTGCAGTTGAGCAAGTGATGATGCAAACGGAGTGGAAATCGGAGCACAACTGAAGCTCCTACACTGGCGGTGCAGTAACAGTCTAAGTGCACCGCCTGTGCACTGTAGCAGAGAAGAACTGTAGCGCGGACATTGTAGCAGAGGAGAACTGTAGCGCGGACACTGTAGCAGAGGAGACTGTAGCGTGGACATTGTAGCGAGGAGCACTATAGCGCGGGCACTGTAGCAGCGGAGCACTGTAGCACGGGTCAATAAGGTTGACCCGGTCCACTTTAAGTGGACGGGTCTCCTCCTTCTTCCTCCCACTTCTCTCGGCCTAGGAAGGGGAGCCAGAGAAAGCGAGAGAACAGAGATCAGGAGGGAGGGAGAAGACCGTGGTGGTGGAGAGAGCGGCTGCCGGCGATGGCACCGGCACCTGCAGACGGCAGCGGTGACACCGGCGGACGGAGGAGTTGGTCTCCCTTCCCCCCCTTCTCTCCCAACCCTCGCGCAGGAGGAGCCAGAGAGCGGGAGGAAGAAGGGAGGTCGCGGCCTCGGACCCCACGCGCACGGATGCAGGCGCGTCCGACGAACGCCTGCGGGCGAGGGCGGCTCGTGCGGGGAGCCGCAGGCGCCGGGGCAGCTTCGCGCTACAGGGACGGGGGGCTGGGACGCGGGCCCGCGGCTGTCACGAGCAACGGGTGCTGGGACGCGGGAAGGCGGGGCGTGCGTGCAGGGTGGCTGTGGGGTGGCCCACAGGGCCAGGTGGTCAACGGGATGACGCGGGGCAGGGGCGCGTGGGCGCGGCGGGGCGTGCCTGCTCGCGCGAGCAGGGAAGAAGGGCGCGGAGGCTGCTGTCGTGGGCGCTCTGCGGTCGCGGTCGCGACGGGGTTTCGCAGGTACGCGGGGTGCGCGCAGGCTCACGCCCGCTGGGACGCGGGGGCATGGAAGGAAGAATCGCCGGAATCGAGCCAGAATCGCTCGATCCCGGATCGGATCGACCCCCCAAGGGTCGATTCCCCTTGAAGAACCCCAAAACCCCAGATTTCCGGCTGGATCGACCCAACTCAGTAGGATCTGAGTTGGATCGCTCGAGTCGAACTGGGATCGATCGATCCCAGCTCGATTCAGTCGATCCGGCCCTGTTCAGTTCAAATTTGAACTTAAGGCGCCGGATCGACCCTTATCGGGTCGAATCGATCGATCCGGCGTCGATCCGACCCGATAAGGGTCGATCCCGATCGATCCGAGGTCGATCCCCTTATTTCGGCCCCTTCCCACCCGAGGACACCAAAAGTTGCAGGTTTTGGTGTCCTAGGAAGGAAGGAAGGTGCCCCCCTCCCCCCCCAGCTCGGGCTGCCTCCTCCACCGCCGCCGCCGGCCTCCTCCACCGCCGCCGGCCTCCTCCCCAGCCGGCCTCCTCTCCTCCTCTTCTTTTTCTTGTTCTTCTTCTTCTTCTTCTTCTTCCTCTTCTCCTTCCTCTTCTACTTTTTCTTCTAAACCCTATCTTCTCTTTCAAGTTTGAAAGAGGTTAGAAGGAGCACATCCAAGGGAGATCTTCTTGAGTAGATCTCAAGAGATCTTACTCAAGCAAGGAAGAAGTTGTTCTTCTTAAGGTATATTTCATTTTTTAATTTCAAAATTCAGTTATAAATTCTGAAAAAAATGAAAACACATGTACACATGTTTAATCTTCTTATATCTTCTTATTCTTCCCTTACATTTTGTCAATTAGACAAAATCTCCAAATTTCACCCTAATTGGCTAATTAGGGTTTGATATTTGGGGCTTATGTTGTATTAGCACAATTAGAGATCAATTAAGTGTTCCAATCACTTAATTGACTTAATCATGCCTTTCTATGATAATGGAACTATTTCATTTCGGGAAATTAGAGAAAATCTCTAAATTTCACCCTAATTAGGGTTAATATTAGATGTAATTATGTTTATAATTGTATACTTATACATGAATGTGTTTGTATTCTTAATTTGTTATAGGATTAGCAAGTATGGCTGAAGAGGGACACGAGGAAGAGCAACCACAAGTAGACATTGGATGGAAACACGGTGTCCTTATTGATGCTGCCTCTAAGAGAGTGCAGTGTAACCACTGTGGTAAGGAAATGAATGGAGGTGTATACCGCCTAAAACAACACATTGCAGGTATTGGAACAAATGTAGTAAAATGCAAGCATTGTCCACGGGAGTTAGTGAATGAGATGACAGACTACATGGCTGGAAGACAACAACAAAGAGGCATACGTATTCAACATCAACAAGAACTGCATGAAGAGATTTCTGGGAAGGGAAAAAGTAAGGCAGCTACAAGAACTGTTGATGTTGAGGACTCAGATGATACAGATTATGAGGATCTCTCACCTAATGAGAGAGAATGGCGAGAAGGACTACGGCAGAGTCGGCGTGCTGCCATGTTGGAAAGTGACATGCGGAGGTTCCATAGTACAAGAGAAGGATCATCATCAGGGGCTAGTGTCACACGGCCACGGCACCACCTATCAGGAGAGGTGGTTCAATGAGGGGAACGGGACCAACTAGTGGGGTTGACACAATTTTGGGAAGGAAATCTTCATCAAAATAGCCTGGCATAAAGCATGCAATGAAAGGGGTAAAGGCCACAGCTGCTTCCGCTAAACATGCAGTTAAAAACATTGTAAAATGGTTTTTGCATGCAGGGGTCCCAGCCCATACAGCATCTAGTCCTTATTTCCAAACGATGATAGATTCAGTTGGTGAGGCAGGCCCAGGTTTGAAAGCTCCTACACCAAAGGAGATTTATGGCAAATATCTTGAAGAGGAATTGACTGAGATAAAGGATTGGGTGGCGTCATTCAAAGATATATGGATGGCAAGAGGTTGTACTCTTATGTGTGATGGATGGACGGGAACAACAAGAAGGTCCATGATTAACTTTCTTGTATATTGCAAGGGTACAGTGTTCCTGAAATCTTAGATGCAAGTGGACAAATAAAAATGCAGATTACTTGTTTAGGCTTATGGATGATGATTGATGAAATTGGCGAGGAACATGTAGTCCAAGTTGTCACTGATAATGAAGCTAGTTACAAGGCAGCTGGAAGAAAATTGATGGCAAAACGACATCAACTTTATTGGGTCCCTTGTGCAGCCCACTCCTTAGACTTGATGATGGAGGATATTGGCAAAGACAATGTGCATGACTTGGTGTCCAAGGCGCAAATGATTACTACTTTTATTTATGGCCAATAATAGAATCTTACATATGATGAGAGAGTGCACAGATGGACATGACATAATTCGTCCTGGCCCAACAAGATTTGCCTCACAATTATTGCATTGGAGAGTCTGCATAAGTTTAGACATGAGTTGGGCACTCTTATGCACAGTTTTGAGTACTTAGCACAAGTGGCTACATTGAGAGAGGAATCAAGAGATGTCTGTTGACACGGGAAGAATATCGCTTTGACATATCATTTGGTTTTTGTTGGCTCTTGGCTCATTTCATTTTATCTGGTTCATGTTTCATTCATTTGGGTATTCATTTATTTCACATGCTTTGATTTGTGTATTGTGATTTGCGGGGCGTGCCAGTCTGTCTAACAGACAGAAGAAAGAGTCCGCGCATGCGGAGAAGGTTTTTTGGGTGTCCATGGAACGGACGGTATGGGTGTCCGTGAACGGACGGGTATGATGCCCGTGGAACGGACGGGTATGATGTCCGAGGAACGGACAGGTGCGCCGTATTTTAATCTGAACTCCTTGAGTCCCGTATCTATACTCATCAGGTGATTGAGGTAGCATGTGCTGGACCTCTGTCTCCATCGACCGGAGTCGATGTTACATTACATCAAGTTAAGACTCTTGGTGTTATTTACACCAGTTTTAACTCGAATACCATTCATAGCAAAGGGGATGAGAAAATACACACTTTTTTAGAAAATCCTGGTCATGATGTATCATTTTTTCTTTTGGTTATTTTGAAATACTTTTGCTTTGAGTGTTTCATTTTTGAAAAGACTGCCTTTGTGGAGTCCGAGATATGACTTTTAAGAAGGAACAGATGTATTTCCGTGAACCCATTTGGGGTCCTCCCTCCTCTCCTTTTTTGAGAAAGATGTTGTTTTGAAGGTTTTATTTTGAAAACCTGAGGATTATTATTGCAGACAGGCATATACCCGTGCATTTGATTCTGAACTTGAGGGAAGTCGTGATTCAAAGTAGCATTTCTGTATTAGAAAAGTTGCTACATTAATTTTCCTTATGACATGATATTCTTTTACAACATCTTTCTTTTAAATGAAGTCTGAATTGAGGCAGAATTTCATTTCTCTTTGTTCATTGTTTCATTCATTCATCATTCATTTTTTTTTACTTGTATGAGTATGATTTTCGGAGAACGTATGCACATATCTCCATGGACGTTCTTGTCAATTTGAAGTTCCTTTCTGGAAACTGTCCATACGAACACAGTTCTTGTGAGTATGCATTCATGTTGCTCTTGGGAGTATCTGAGCACAGTTCGGGTCCTATCACAGTTCGGGTCCTGTCACAGTTCGGGTCCTGTCACAGTTCGGGTCCTGTCCTCTTTTTCTTTGGATGTGTGTATATTATCACAATTTTCATAAATTTATTTTGGCAGAGTTTCCGCTTATGCGAATGCCCTCACGAAGATATATGCATATGAACATGTACTTATATCCATGTGTCCCCAAAGAACCTTTGTCCGAGGGATTTTGCCCTTAAGAAAGTTGTGTATATACGATCAAATTTGCATTTTACGCATATTTTCTCACCGGTATTCCTTTTGAGTGGAGTGTCCGGCAAAAAGGACCATCTGCATATGCAGAATCCTTTTTGAGAGGTATACGCATATAATTGCGGATTTATGATTATATAAACATGCCCGTAGTCGGAGACTCCATTTGGGCAGAGTTTCCTCTTGGGAACACATGTATATATACAAAGTTTGTGATTATATTGATATGTTTTAAGGGAAAACTCTGACATGGGCAGAGCTTCCTTTCAAGTAACCACATGTGTATAGGCACAAATTTGAATTTTATAGGTATGTTCTTAGGCGGAATCTCCACTTGGGCAGAGTTTCCTCTAGGAAACATGCATATAAAAATACCAATTTGTGAATATACAAACATGTTCTTGGGCAGAATCTCCCCTTGGGTAGAATCTCCTCTAAGAAACATATAAATATAAACACAGATTTGAAATTTATAGATATGTTCTTAGGTTAAATCTCTGCTTGGGCAAGTTTCCTCTAAGAAACACATATATAAAAAGACGAATCTGTGAATATATGAATATGTTCTCGAGCAGAATCTCCACTTGGGCAGAGTCTCCTCTAAGAAACATATGCATATAGCACAACACACCATCCGGAGAGTTTAAAACTCGATGGGAGGTGGCATAAATACAAGGTATCTAAATACCATATGTCCGGAACGGACGGTATTTAGACCTATAGCCCGTGAGGGCCAGTGCCGCTATTGCGGACTTTTAGCCGATGAAGTTTGCCGATGCCGCATACGGACAACCTCTCAACACTCAGGGGAAGAAGATTTGGTACCTTCACTCACACAAGAAATGAGATTGAGAGAGAGACGGGAGACTTTTGGAAATTTCTATTCTTTCAGAATTTCAGAAAAGAGGGGGGCAGCACTTTCTCCAGGGAGCCGGCATCTCCCGAGCCAGCCCTTTGAAATGGGGGGATGGGGTGCCTTTTATAGGGGAAGGCACCCCTTACATGGTGGGGGGTTTAAACCGATGGGAGTTCCATCGGTTAGAGGGAAAATTCCCTCTAACCGATGAGACTCTCATCGGTTAAAGCTAACCGATGAGACTCTCATCGGTTAAAGAAAAAAACTCTCTAACCGATGAGACCCCATCGGTTAGAGGGTTAAAGGCCCTCTAACCGATGGGGGTTCCATCGGTTAGGCCCCTTTTTTTATTTTCTGTTTTTTTTTCTATTTTCTATTATATATATATTTTGTTTTTTCCTGTTTTCTGTCTTCTGTGTTTTTTTTTTTTGTTTTCTTTATTTTTTGTTTTCTGTTTTTTTTGTTTTATGTTTTTTTTTGAAAGGGGGACCCCTTAACCGATGGAACATCCATCGTAAAGGGGGAATCCCCCCTAACCGATGGGGGTTCCATCGGTTAGAGGGGGAGACTCCCCTAACCGATGGAAGCCCCATCGGTTAGGGGATTCCCCTTAACCGATGGAACTTCCATCGTTTAGAGGGGAGTTCCCCTCTAACCGATGGAAGCACCATCGGTTGGAGGGGTCTCCCCCTCCAACCGATGGAAGCACCATCGGTTAAGGGGGAAAAACCCCCTTAACCGATGGTAGCCCCATCGGTTAGGGGAAAAAACCCCCTAACCGATGGTGCCTTCACGGTTTTGGGGAGGGAGATTTCTGGGAATAAATTAATGGGGGGATTGACACTATTTTATTTTTTTATGTCAACAATGTCGCACATGAGATTTCTTGCTAGATCAGCGACCATCGTTTTTGGGAGAAAATCCACTATTATTTGAAGCTAATAGAGCCTCTAGTACAGGTGCTGAGGATGGTTGATGGAGAGGACAAGAATGACATGGTTACTTATATGAGGCTATGGATAAAGCCAAGGAAAGGTTAGAGAGAAGCATCCGCAAGCATATAAAAAATGGTGGAAGATTATTGATGCAAGATGGGAATCAACACTCCACCATGATTTACATGCAGCAGGTAAATGTATTATCTTATTGTGCATATTTTTTTATTAGCATGAGTTGAATTTCTAACTTACTACACATGTTTTGTACATATAGGGTATTTCTTTAACCCTAGGCATCATAGTGATTCCCCTCAACTGATGGTGAGGTGCTCCAGGGGACAATCAATGTCATCGGGAGATTATCTAGGAGCATGGACGAAAGAATAGATGCTATGATAGAGGTACGGCCAAGTTAAAAACTTCATTCCATTTTCATGTATTCAATATATTTTTGGAGTTACACTTAGCAACTGTATTATACTGTAGATGGACAGATTTAAACTGAAGTTGGACATCTACAGAGATTATGATGTAAAGAAGCAGTGACCAGAATGGGTCCGGGTAAGAACCTTCAGACTTAAGCTCATGCTTACTTCATAACAAAATGACAAATCACTTGTATTATGTGCTAATTCATTGTATGTTTTTTTTGTAGGTGAGTGGTGGGTTATGTTAGACTACAAGACTGGTCAAAGAAGTCCACTTGCAAGGATTGCTATTAGAGTACTCAGTCAGACCACTTCATCTAGCCAGTGTGAGAGAAATTGGAGCACTTTTTCACTTATTCACACAAAAGTGAGGAACAGGTTGAGTGCACTAGGCTAGAGAAGTTGGTCTATTGCCACTACAATATGAGGTTGAAGCTGAAATGCATTAAAGATAGACAAAGAAGAGCGAGGCAAGGCTAATGACTTTTGCGGTAGTCATTGGGAGCAACGTTTTGCAGAGAGGGAAGCATTATCATCTCAAATTGATGTTGATGATTTATTTGATGAGGAACATCCACTAAATGCATGGGTGGAACAAGACAGGAAAGGGATGTTCCAGAATTTGACTCTCGTGATTGCTCATGGGCGGAAGGAGAATTGGATGGAGTAGAGGCTGGAGATCTAGAGCTTAGGGTAAGTGAGGACCAACCTCTCACCCTCGGTCCTCTCTTCTCTTTGCCACGACACTCAGCTATCTTGCCAGAGACATCTAGAGTGCCTCCCACTCAGCCTGCGTTAAGAAGAGCTGCCAACACAAAAAGAGAAGAGTTCAAAAGCCTTAGAGTTAGAAAAAATAACATATGCCAGGCAAAAAGAGGAAAGTGCAGCAACCAATTCGTAGTGATGACACCACACAAGATCCAAATGATGATGATGATGATGATGATGATGGGTTGCCACTGGGGCCACAGGAGCTGCCAGGGATATGCAGGAGCAGGATATACTGGGGCCACAGGTAGGACTTACTGAAAGTTATGTACCAAAACAGAACATCAGGGAGGCGGAGGAGAAGGACAAGGGCATGGACAAGGGGATATGAAGGACAACACATCATCTGCAGCCTATGAGTGGCCACCTTGGGAGCCAAACTATAGTTCAGGGTCTACTCATATACCTGCATTTCAGCCTCCCATTTTACCGTACTCAGATATTAGTAGCTCACCTTATGGAGTACAGGAGGATGGGGACCTTGGCCTTCACAAAACAAGAGCCTAGTGGCCCTAGTGAAGCAACAAGTACATACAACCGCTTGGTATATGGTGTCCAGCTCCATCACAATCTGGAGAAAGCTCAAGTCAACAATTTACACCCAGGGATTCAAATGGGTATGCATGATTTAGCAAATTCCCTCTTTGGTCATAGCTACCAAACCCAAATGATGGTGGCTCATCTATGTCTGGAAGTGGATGGAAAGATTATTAGTCTTCTATCAAATGTAAGTTACATGTACAATGTCTTAAATTTCATGTTTTATGTACTATGAATGCATGTATAATTGATTTTTGATGCAAATCTTAGTTCTTTCAGGAGTTCAGATTTTTCTGTTTTTTCCTGAATTTTTCGAATTTTCCTGAATTTTCCTGATTTTTTCTCTGATTTTCCTACATTTTTTCCAAAAAAATAAACATTTTATAGTCTGGCCGATCCAGGATCGGCCAGACTTCCCTGGATCCAGAGGATCTTCGATCCGATCCGATCCAGGATCGGATCGACCAGGGTCGATCCCGATCCCGATCCTGCCTTCCATGCGCGGGGGCGCAGGCCCGCGGCTGCCGCGGACGACCTGTGCACCGGGGCGGGGGGAGACAGTCCCGGGCTATGCGCTGGGGTGCAGCGGGCGAAGAATGAAGAGGGACGCCGGCGACCAGTAGGAACTTCGGCTCTGATACCACTTTAATGAGGCACAACTACGCGTGGGGGGGGAGGAAGAGACAACGAACAGAGGGGAGAGAGAGGGCGGCTGGAGGAAGAAGAACAGGGTCTGGGGATTCCCCCCTAGGGAATCCACCCCGCTGGAGGAGACAATAATGGCGGCGCACTAAACTGTCTCAAATCTTCATTCCCCCCTAAAACAGATCATTACACTTATTTATAGTGAGGGAACCCTAATGGTCCTCACTAATACATCCAAAGACCAAAATAACCTCAAGCCCTAAAAATAGGTCCAAAATCGGACCCAAAAATATACAAAAAATAAAAGAACTCAAATGGGCCTCATATGGGCCTTATTACATCAACAAAATGCCCAAACTCATAAATAACATGCTAACGGCCCAAAGACAAGTCGCCAACCCAAATAGATGTCGTCGTTGCTGCGCGTCGCCTCCGTCTTCGATAGACTTGCACCTACTGGCCCGGTCCCAGGCTCGGATGTCCCCACCACCAATCTTCAGCTGCCATGTCATTTCACCAATCAACAGGTAATATGCCATGCTTTAGCCAATCTTTTGTTGCCATGCCATTTGATCAATCAATGGATATATGATATATCCATAAATTACTTGACATCCTGTGAGTTTCAAGGTCAAAAGGACACATGGTGCTCACTGTTGTTAGTTCAATAAGGCTCAGTGGTTTTGTGTGTGTGTGTGAAGAAAGGAATGAATTATACTAACATTGCAGAAATAGTTGTACAGTCAAAGAGTGGTGAGGAGGTTCACCAATTGAGCTCCAATTTGGTTGGGTACATGGAAGTTCCCATTAAGTTTGATGTTGAACTTCTTTTACACTCTAGTCACTCACCTCCTGTTCGAACATGGCCAGACTTGGAGACCATTACACAGCTTGACTATTAGAGACCAAGAGTACTATCTTTCCCATGCTTGTTCTGATGCAGTAACTTGAAATCCCATTTCTTTTAAGATTCCATCCCTATGGCTTGGACCACAGTTTTTAGTAATTAATATGGTGCTTAATTGCAAAATGGCATTATGATATTATCACAATGCCATCTCCTATACAGAAACTAGAAGCTGTCATAAATTCATATCTAAAGAGATCTCTCACTTGAGACATGTCTATGCCTCACTCTGTGAAATGATGTTGTGTCCATTATGAATGGAGTACCCAAATCAAATCCCTACTAGTAAATGCAATATTATACACCGATCCCTCAAAATTTCCAAAATCTTGAAGAACCCTCTTTCTTAACCCCACACCAGTCCCCACCCCATGCGACAGTCTACCACTGCACATGTAGCAAAATGGTGAATAGAAGAACAAGTATCTGAGAAGAATTATTATAATGACAAATGCTCTGAATAGAGAACAATGTCAACTAGATCTAACACCATAAGAAAACCCTGGATGTTGTTCGATCAAAAGTGCCAGCGTAAGAATGGAAAGAACTTTGATTGGTTCATTTTCCTTTTATTGTGTACTTTATTTATTCTTAATGATGTGCTCAATGCTACAACAGATAAATGGTTATGGTTATGGTTAAAAAAAGGGTTCAAACCTCAACCTGTTGTTAGACAATCACATGCATGGAAAAAAAGGACCGCATTGGCCCAGGGATTGGCCTGGGCTGATCCGGCCGATCCGCCAGAAGTCTGGCTGATCCAGGATCGGCCAGATTAAAAAATGGTTTTGTTTGAAGAAAATCAGAGAAAAAATATGCCTTCAATATTTACACCTATATTATGATATATGTAATCATACTCATAAATTTACCCATTAATATATATACTCACCGGAGGGGGAGAGGCAGGGTGCGAAGGGTTGGGAGGGGGGTTGGTCACTAGAGGGGGATGGTGCATAGGGGGTGAGTGGGTGGGTGTCGTGGGGGGGTCACCGAAGGGGGAGATGCAGAGAGAGGGAAGGGTAGTTGGGAATAGCAAATGTTATAATGGCCAGGGAAGGAATATACCTTCGAATATTCATTTTCTCGAACGTTTGTTAACTAGATGGCTTTTTTACTAAGGATTAAGATATTTTGGGGGTTTTTAATAAATAGATGGATTGCGGGGGATCTTTCCTAATTATAAAAGAATTTAGAGGTCAAAAACTAAAAATCCCTAATGTAAATATAATAACAATATGCACATATATATAATTAATGCATATACACGACAATGAATGTATACATATACATAATATATATATATATATATATATTGAATATGTAATCATGTATATATATGTATATATATATATGTCTATATGCGTTTATGTACTTATATACATAAATATGTAAATTAATGTACACAATCATATTAGACATTAATTTGTGTATACATGCATATGTATTAGTTTATATATGTGTAATGATGGTTTAATACATGTATTAATGAAAATAAAAAAATTTGTGTGGTAGAATCGAACAGTCAATCTAGACTGATCCGGACCAACTTGACCCGATTCCAGCCGATTTGGCCAGAATTTAAATGATCCAGGGGATTCCCCCTTGTAATTGGATCGGCCGGATCGTCCAATTCTGCATTCCATGATCATATGGGTCCAGAGTGAAACACTTGCATAAAGTGTGGTGTGTTATTCTTTGTTGCATCTGGAGTCTGGACAATATCTCAATACAGAAAAGGCATTCTCAAAGAACCAATTCTTCAGCTTCAACCAAAGGCAACTTCAATCCTTGTTAGGGATTGCAGGACACAACTATTGTCCTCTTGTCATCACCCACCTTGACCAGGATCCCTATGTTCCATATATTTGATATACACTTGACTTTCTTTTCGGCAGTTTAATGCAAGAGCATAAGACCTTAGCCAGTATACAACATATAAATCAGGAAACATGCTGAATAATTGAGGAAATTTATGAAAGTACCAACATACAATGAATTAAAAATGCTTAATCAAGACCGCAGAATTCAGACCACTGGGATTCAGATGCAAAGTAAGATGTTCTCTTGCACAATAGCAACTAACTCTTGTTCAAACCAAGATTCTAAAAATTGATTTCAGGAACCAGGCCGGTCCAGTCCAGCTCCAGTTCCAACTCTGTTTCAAAGGCCAGTTTTTCCCAGTTCCGTCCAGTTTCTGGCACCAGAACTGGTCCAGTTCACGGGTTCTGGCCCAAAATGGCCAGTTTTTTAACCTTGCTTCAAACAAGTAAATTATTTGTCATTTTATTGATAGCAAGCAATTATTCTGGCATTACCTGTGCTAGTGAGCTGGATGGTATAAACTCGAGCATCCCTTCATCTTGTCCAGTTGCCAGTACTCTATACGGTGTTAAATGCAAGTCAAGGTTTTCTGACTTGAGCAACCGATCCATAAGCGCAACCATCTGAACCACCTAGAGAAATTGCAAAAAGACAAAAGGCATGAATTCATATTAAACATACCAATTTTCAATCCTAGGTTCATGAAAACATATTCAAAAACAATTATTTTTGTAAATAACTTGGGCAAATTCACATATTTCCTAAACGTTGACAACTGTCAAAGAATTGAATACCAAATTCAGCTAAGAAAAATTGATGCCCCCGGGATCTTTGGGTGAGAGAGAGAGAGAGAAAGGGTCCAAGAGCAGCTGAGGACTGGAAGGAGGGGCAAGTGTGAGAATGACCTCTACTTAAGATATTTGAGCTTGGGGATCTGGCGTGCTGGAGATACAGGGTGAGCAGACACTTTGCTTGAGAATGCCCATTAGGAAGGGCATAATGTGTGGCACTGGCTGGTGAGAGAAAGAAGGGTGATGAAGCAAGGTGGGAAGGACTGTCTTCTTACTCTTATTCTTGGGTAAGGGTGGGAATTCATAGGATGATCTCTGCATCTTTTTGTTTTAATGGATGATATCCAAGGTGGAAATACAGGAGAATCCTCTCCATCTATCGCAAATAGAGAATGTGCGAGGCATGAGGTTGGGGGTAATCATGCAATAAAGTAGATGAGAGGGGGTTGAGGGATACTCAGCTTCTGTGTGGCAGTACTCTGGTAGCCTTAGATGAGGACGCTCACCTGAAGGTCAAAATGAAGCTGATGCATTCTGGGGACACCTTTGAGTTTGGAGTGGAAGTAGCAGAGAGTGGGAAGGCAGAGAAGGAGAGAGTGTAGGATGCCTAAGTTCAACATTGTGATAACAGGGGAGTAAAGGTGGTGGCTGCAAAACTGAGACAGCACCATAGACCCTAGAATTAGGGTTGAGAAAGATGAAGGATAACTCTGACAAGCAGTCTAAACCATGGTTTGCCGGATCAGATCGAATCGGTCTGATTCGGCCGGATTGGATCGAATCAGGAGAAACCCGATTCGCCCGATTCCCATCCGATTCCCAAGTGAATCGTGACGGATCAGAAAAAACCCGATTAGCCCCGATTCCCCGATGTAGAGAACCTTGGTCTAAACTTATGAGACATATGCATGGATGGCAGAGTCGGGTCGGGTGGCTGGGTCGGCCCCAGCCGATCCCGACCCTGAGTCGGGCCAGAGCCGGCCTGAGTCGGGCCGAGTCGGCCTGAGTCGGGACAATGGACTTTGTAAACCAGTCTTGTGGGTGGGTCGGTGTTCCCCCCCCAGAGTCGGGTCGCCAAGGGCCAACCCGACTCAGAGTCGGCCGACTCCGCTCCGAGTCGGCCGACTTTGCCATCCATGGACATATGAGACTCTAGGGGATGTGAATTGTAGGCAGTCTCAAGACCCCACTTGAGCAACAAATACCAAATTCAAATATAATTTGAATCCAAAAAAGGCATGAGGCAGATGAACAGCTCCTAGCCTAGAGCCTCAGTGAATCCTCTAAAAAGGATCCTTGTTCTCTGGTCTGTGACGTCTGTCCATGGAAAAAAGGATTGGATCGGCACAAGGATCGGCCTGGCCGATCCCGATCTGATCTGGATCGGATTGGCCGATCCGGCCAATCCGCCAGAAGTCTGGCCGATCCAGGATTGGCCAGATTACAAAATGGTTTGTTTGAAAAAACTCAGGGAAAATCAGAAAAAAATAAGGAGAAAAATGTCTTCAATATTTACATATATATATTATGATATATGTAATCATACTCATAAATTTACTCATTAATATATATACAATTATACATATAAAATATATATGTAATCATTCATTATATACATATCATATTAATGTATGAACATAATTAATATGTATATCTTTATAAATGTATACATTATACAAATATCACAATCTAATGATTGTTAGTAGTGTTAGAATATAGAGCACTTCATACATATATATCATATTGATGAACACTTTGTGCATATATATATGTGTGTGTTAATGTACGTACAATCATATATTAATGTAAATATAATAACAATATGCACATATAAATAGTTAATGCATATATATATATATATGACAATGAATGTATCCATATACATTATATATGCATATATATTTTGAATATCATCATCATCATCATCAGAGCCTTATACCATTATTTGGGGTCGGCTACATGAATTCTGTTCCACCAAAGATTTCCATCAAGTGCTATATTCATGTTTAAACCAAAGAAGCCAATGTCCTTCCTAATAACATCGCGGCATCTCATTTTAGGCCTTCCCCAAACTCCTTTACTGGCATCCACTACGATTTGGTCACATCTTTTAACCAGCGCTGAGTTAGGGCGACGGTGCACGTGTCCAAACCACTTGAGTCTATCTTCTCTCATTTTTACTATCAATTAGAGTTATCCTCAAGTCCTCACGAAAGTGCTCATTCCTAATCTTGTGTCTAATATGTAAATATATATATATATATGTATATGTATCTGTATGTATGTCATATATATGTCTATATGCCCTTGTGTACTTATATACATAAATAAGTAAATTAATGTACACAAACATATTAGACATATTAATTTGTGTGTATATATATACATATGTATTAATTTATATATGCGAAATGATGGTTTAATACATCTATTAATTAATGTATATAATAAAAAAAATTGGGTGACAGAATTGGCCTGGGATTGGCCAATCCAGGCCAATCCAGACTGATTCGGCCCAATTCCGGCTGATTAGGCCAGAATTTAAACGATCTAGGGGCTTTCCCCCAGAATTGGATCGGCCGATTCTGTATTCCCTGGGCCCATTAGTCCATATCATGGCAGCTAGGGCTGCAGACCCAGATTGCCCTCACTGTCAAGAGGGGAGGATGCACATATCTCATGGAGATGGAGGATGCAGAGGTAGAGCCCTTAGGCTTCCAACCAGGATGGTTGTGCACTAGGAGCAGTCCCCAGTGCCTGCAATGGCTGCCTTTGCTCATGGCTGCTGGAAGGAAACACCATGGATCACAGCTGAAGACCTTGACTTTGGCATACCCGTAGACAGCCGCAGCCAACAAGTCTTCTCATGGTGCAGATGAAGGCCAGGAGGGATGCACAGAATTGTTCTTCTGAGTGCAGCCATCACAAAGAACCCAAGTGAGCCAGAAACAAAGCTTCCACAAGCAGAGACCCCAACGGCAGAAGATTGCAAGATTAGTTGTGCATTAACGGGCCAACCAAGAACGTGCAGAAGCCTTTTGACCTAATAAACAGACCATCCATTCAAGTTGAACGGCAACTTCAGGACCCGGAGCCTAATACAAAGGCAACAAAGAAGATGATTGGGAGAGGCCAAAATTTTGTGGCAGGAAACAAAATCAGGGAAAAATTTATAGGCAAGTTAGAGAATGGACCGTATGGGTTTACTTAGGCTGGATAAGGATATCTAGTGGGGATGTGCTAGAAAGATCTTTTCTGGTTTGCATCAGTGCATGTGAAGAGATTTTGGGGTTCTAAAAAGGTTAAGTTCATTCTTTTGGCCACTAAGAACAGAGTGTTTGTTTGAGATGTGTTTCCTTCTGCAATTGGGAGCAGGGTTCAGATATGTAATTGGGTTAGGGAGATACTGTGACATCTTGGGTTGCCCAGATCCTGATTATCAGGTTAGCATTTTTGTTCAGATTTGACAAGGTATTAGTTGGAGGCAAGACCCGCATCCGAGCCAGGGTATGGTTGTATCTTAGGTGTGGCCAGAGATCACTTAAACACATCTTGAATGTGTTAGCCTAAGATGACATGTTTAGGTGGTTGTCCGGTAGTGGAGCGAGGGTGTCAGAGTGTTCTGACCAAGGTGTCAGACCTCTGTTGGGTAATCAAGTCTGAGCAACATGACATCTTTCCATAGTGCGCTAGTCAACTGTCGAATGTCTAAACCCGAATGCCAGGTGGCAAACTGCATGACCAAGAACAAGTCCGGTCAAACAGACATGTCTGCTAGTGCCTTGGTGTTGGACACGAAATTATTTCACATAGACGAAAAATATAAATATCTGTTTATTGTGGTTTGTTTGGGGATGGACTGGGCCATATGAAGAAAGAAATTTATATTTCTAGGCACATGAAGGACTATCTGGGTAGCCAGTGTGGGATTCTGTGTGCTTGTCAGTATATCAGATGAATAGGATTTGAGTTCAGGACCTTTCCCCACTGACCGCAGTCAGTGTTAATTTAGATCGGCGTAAAGTCTAAACACCCTTGATTGACTGTCAAAGAAATTTAGGTCCCTTCCTTGGTAGGTCCTGATGCAAGAGGCACACTAGGTTGTATCTACTCACTCAAGGGAGCTAGAGCTCATCATCAATAATTTATTTTTAAGGGTTTCTAGGCTCCAGGGTTATTTTGGTAATTTCTGGGTCCCCGGGGTATTTTGGTGATTTTGGCCAGGTCGAGGATTTGATACAAACTTCGGACTGGCAGAGGGGTTTTGCTGCAATTCATGACTTCTGGAGACTCGGGTCATTTTTTGGAAGGCTAGAAGGTCATTTAAGGACTCTAGATTGCAGGGCTATTTTGGTAATTTGGCCAAACTCGAGGGCTTGGTACAAGTCCAGGGTTGGCAGAAGGGTTCAATGTGTTTCTCAACTTTCGGGAGCACTGGGGCTATTTTGGGAAAGTTTGAAGATAGTTTGGCAATTTTTCGACACACAGGGGTTTATCTATAATTTGTCACATGACTGAAAAGTGAGTATACAAAAATGATAAGGTCACTTTATTCATCATGGGTACAAGTACAATGTGTGGTCGACATATTGTTGCCTATACAACATGAAACTCCGCACTGACATGTAGGGCTATAAACAAATCTGAATAATATCCAAATCCGATTCAAATTCATATCCGATTAACTGGATATTATCCATTTAGCAAATATCCGGTGGAGCGGATTTCGGATACGAATATTATTTGGATAATAAACGGAGTGGATACAGAAACGGGTGATCCACTCCGTTTAAGATCCGCTCTGAATGGAGTTATTTTTTACCATTGGATCCTAGATCTAATGATCCATATATAATATATCTAGTGTTAATCTTTTGTTTAGAGAATGTTTTTGACATTTATACCTTTAAAAAAAATTACAGAATGTTTTGATTTTTTATGATTTTCAGATTACTTAATCTTTTATTAAGCTCATATTATGAAGCAGATAATATCCATATCCGTTCCGAATCCGAAAATTATCCAATTAAATTATCTGCTCCATATCTGAATTGTATTCGGAAAGAATACAAATTATCCAATTAATTATTCAGATCAAAATCGAAAAACTCATATCCGCTCCGTATCCGCTTCGTTTACAGCCCTATTGACATAGGTTACAAGGCATAGCCACAATTCTATGAATTGTAGGGTATAACTACACTCTGAAGCAAGATTCGCCGCATTGCCGATTTAGATGGAATCAAGTTTTTCCTGATTTGATCCAATTCAATTCGATTCGCTTGGATGCAGCCAGAAACCAGGTTCGTGGCCCATTTGTTGGCCGATTCTCTTGAGTCTTGGTATATTATATATACAATATATCATATGATGTATATATAATACCCATGGGAACTTATGGTGAAACATCTTATTTACCTGAATGTCAATTAAGTAAATGTTTATATTTGAAGTTTCATTTAGTTAAGATATTATATGTAAATAAAGAAGTACCCCTCATTTAAATCCAATAAAAATATCAAAAACATCATATCTCTTACCAATAAAAGTCAACTCTCACATCTAAGAAGAAAATCACAATTTTGGTGATTTCATCAAAATGCCGACTTTCTAATCTCTCATATTTTGGCCTAACTAAAAATTTCATAATTCAAATAAAACATATGAAATACTAAAAATTTAAAGTCTGGGGAAGTGAAATAAGTCAAATGTACATGTGACTTCTCTAACTCTCCCATGTAAGAAGAAAATTACGATTTTAGTGATTTCATTAAAATGCCGACTTTCTAATCTCTTATATTTTAGCCTAATTAAAATTTTCATAATTCAAATAAAATACATAGAATACTAAAAATCTAAAGTCTAGTGAAATAAATCAAAGAGAGGTCACATGTACGTTTGATAGGCCAAAATATGAGAGATTAGAAAGTCGGCATTTTGATGAAATCATCAAAATTGTGATTTTCTTCTTAGAGGGGAGAGTTGACTTTTTGTTGGGAAGAGAAGATTTTTTTGATATTTTTATTAGATTCAAATGAGGGGGTACTTCTTTATTCACATGTAATATCTTAAGTAAATGAAACTACATATATAAACATTTACTTAAGATATTATCTCTGGTAAATAAGGTATTATACATATATGAAGAGAATTAGGTATATATGTCATATAATACAATATATATATATATACATGCGAATTAGATGAATCAAGTGAATCGAGAATCGAGAAATTCCTTATTCGCATTGATTCGGTCGAATCCTACTCTGAAGGACTAAACATGTCTGGTTTGTGAGGAGGGGCATTTTTGTAACTTCTGAGAGTTATACACATGGCCGTGTTGGAACAAAAAAAAAGCAAATATGAATGTCATGGATGTGTTGGATGCTTGTTAAGGGAAGCATCAATACTCCCTTATATAGTGGTCCGACAAGTTAAGTAGGTGACATTCACCTGTGGGCAACTACTCAGTTAGTTAGCCTGTGAAAAGAAGATGACTACTTAACGGGAGTTGGCAACTACCGGTAAAATGTTGACCCCATCTAACCGGTTAAAATCCCACCTAACCGGTTTAACGGCTTGATTAAGAGGTCAAAGCAGTTATGATTAGGGTGACCCCAAGGTTACTTAAAGTCATAACTTGAGCCGAGCATTCAAGCTCTCAAATATTGTCAAGCACCCCAAGCAAGTGGGAGATGCCGAGGAGAATAAATCTCCGGATAAAAATACGGCACGGAAGAATTCCGGCATTACGAGGTCTACAAGACCAAGATAAGTACAAGAACAAGTCCGCCACGAAGGCTCCAAAGACTTGCAATTGATTCTCCGTCCGGGACGGCAGAACTTCCGACAAAATGTACGGAATGGCACGACGGAATGGCACGGGCTTCTCCAAAGGGCAAGACCCCTTCAAATGAAGGGGAGGGTGGTCTATTTATAGACTTTTTAAGCCCCTCCCCTAAACGATGTGAATACCATCGGTTAGGGGGTTTTTTCCCCCTAACCGATGGTAGCTCCATCGGTTAAGGGGGGTTTTCCCCTTAACCGATGGTACTTCCATCGGTTAGAGGGGAATCCCCCTCTAACCGATGAAAGCTCCATCGGTTTAGGGGAATTCTCCCCTAAACGATGGATGTTCCATCGGCTAGGGGGATTCCCCCCTAAACCGATGGAACCTCCATCGGTTAGGGGAGTTTTCCCCTCTAACCGATGGAGGTTCCATCGGTTAGGGGGATTCCCCCTAAACCGATGGAACCCCCATCGGTTAAGGGGTTCCCCTTTCAAAAAAAAAAACAGAAAACAGAAAAAATAAAGAAGAAAACAGAAAAAAGACAGAAAAAACAGAGAAACAGAAAAAACAAAAAAAATATAGGAAACAGAAAATAAAAAAAAGGGGAAAAAGCCCTAACCGATGGTACCCCCATCGGTTAGAGGGCCTTAACCCTCTAACCGATGGGAGTCTCATCGGTTAGAGGAGTTTTTTTCTTTAACGATGAGAGTCTCATCGGTTAGAGGGAATTTTCCCTCTAACCGATGGAACCCTCATCGGTTTAAACCCCCCACCCATGCAATGTAAGGGGGGCCTTCCCCTATAAAAGGCACCCCATCCCCCTTGAAAACTCTCTCGGACCCCGGCTTGGAAAATCTCCGGTCCCCCTCGGCTCCCGGCTTCCATTCTCCCGGATCCCCCATTCTCCATGTAAAAGTCCCCCGGCTCTTTAGCCCTCCTCTTTCAAAGTGGAAGGAAATAGAAATTTTCAAATCCATTCTCAATCTCATTTCTTGTGAGCTAAGGTACGGCATCGGCAAACTTCATCGGCTAAAAGTCCGCAATAGCGGCACTGGCCCTCACAGGCTATAGGTTCTAAATACGTCCATTACGGACATATGGTATTTTAGATACCTTTGTTATTTATGCCACCTCCCATCGAGTTTTAAACTCTCCGGGATGGTGTGTTTGTGCTATATGCATATGTTTCTTAGAGGAGACTCTGCCCAAGTGGAGATTCTGCTCGAGAACATATTCATATATTCACAGATTCGTCTTTTATATATGTGTTTCTTAGAGGAAACTCTGCCCAAGCAGAGATTCAACCTAAGAACATATCTATAAATTTCAAATCTGTGTTTATATTATATGTTCTTAGAGGAGATTCTGCCCAAGGGGAGATTCTGCCCAAGAACATGTTTGTATATTCACAAATTGGTATTTTATATGCATGTTTCCTAGAGGAAACTCTGCCCAAGTGGAGATTCCGCCTAAGAACATACCTATAAAATTCAAATTTGTGCCTATACACATGGGTACTTGAAAGGAAGCTCTGCCCATGTCAGAGTTTTCCCTCTAAAAAAATATCAATATAATCACAAACTTTGTATTTATATACATGGTTCCCAAGAGGAAACTCTGCCCAAATGGAGTCTCCGACTACGGACATGTCTATATAATCATGAATTCGCAATTATATGCGTATACCTCTCAAAAGGGATTCTGCATATGCAGATGGTACCTTTTACCGGATACTCCATTCAAACAGAGATACCGGTGAGAAAATATGCATAAACTGCAAATTCGTGTTTATACACACATACTTTCTTAAAGGCAAAATCCCTCCGGATAAAGGTTCTCCGGGGACACATGGATATAAGTACATATTCATATGCATATATCTTCGTGAGGGCATTCCGCATAAGTGGAAACTCTGCCAAAATAAATTTATGAAAATTGTGATAATATATACACATCCAAAGAAAAAGAGGACAGGACCCGAACTATGACAGGACCCGAACTGTGACAGGACCCGAACTGTGATGGGACCCGAACTGTGCTCAGTTACTCCAAAGAGCAGCATGATGCATACTCACGAGAATTGTGTTCATATGGACAGTTTCCAGAAAGGAACTTCAAATTGACAAGAACGTCCATAAAGATATGTGCATACGTTCTCCGAAAATCATACTCATACAAGTAAAAAAAAAATGAATGATGAATGAATGAAACGATGAATAAGGAGAAATGAAATTCTGCCTCAATTCGGACTTCTTTTAAAAAGAGGGATGTTGTAAAAGAATATCATGTCATAAAAGAAAGGGGATTGATGTAGCAACTCTTCTAAATGCTACTTCTAATCACGACTTCCCTCAAGTTCAGAATCAAATAAACGGGTATATGCCCGTCTGCAATAATAATCCTCAGGTTTTCCAAAATAAAACCTTCAAACAAACTCTTCTTAAAAGAAAAGAGAGGAGGGAGACCCCAAATGGGTTCACGGAAATATATCTGTTCCCTTCTTAAAAGTCATATCTCGGACTCCACAAAGGGCAGTTTTCAAATGAAACACTCAGAGCAAAAAGTATTTTAAAGAATAAGGAGCCTTCTACGCTCGGCCAAATTAACTGCATATCAGCCCACGCAGAGATCGAAGAGTTTTCTGGTTTGCTCTTTTCTGAAAGAATAAGGAGCCTTCATACGCTCGGCCAATGTAGGCGGAGGTATCTTGGTTCTGGTTTCTTTCTTGAAGTAGTGGAGATTGCTGCCCCTTTGTTTCATCATTAGGCAAGAAGTCGATATTGACTTCTTTCGCGGGCAAATTGCGCTCCTTAGGGAGTTTACCCTTTTGAGCTGTATGAGTTGATTACTCGGCTAAGAACCTTCAATCTCTGCCACAGCATATTCAACTGGTCAAAGCTTCTGATATTTGCAGCCAAGAGTCTCTCTTAATTGTTATGATGAGGCCTCTCCGGCAGATAATTACTGCATCTTGCTGGATGGGAGGATTGTCGCATTGCATGCTAAATTCCCCCACCTTGAATGAAGTCAATTGCCGACTCCCCTTTCTTTTGTTGAGGGAGCATAACTCAGCAAGAGAGACCTTCCTTTCTGCTGTTTGGAAGCGATCGTAGAATTTTGATTGCATATCAGCCCAGTCGAGAACTGAGCCAACCTTGAGCTTTGCATACCATTGGAATGCGACCCCTGTTAAAGATGTTGCAAAATATCTGAGGAGATAGGATTCCTCAGATGCAAGATCGCCCATGGCAATGATGTAATGGCCACATGTTCCCGAGGTGTCCCGTGCCCATCATATTTAGGCAACTTCGGGACTTTGGGACATGATTCTGGCAGCTTCTTGAGTTGATGATGTAGGGAACGGGACAGAATATAAGCCCGTAGCCTGAATACCCTCCCTGCTGGGCCGAACATATCTTCAACATCTTCTTTATTTCATGCCTTGAATTTGCAAGGCTTCTGTTTGAGGAGGCATGATATTAAATGGGTCATTGATATCCGGACCGTAGCTTGAGGAAGAAGACAGTTGAAGAAATTGCTGGATTGTGTAATGAGATAATCCATCCGGATGCTGGTTTTGTGTTGATGTTGAACAACAACCGGTCTTATGGACTGCCGATGGCTTGAAGTTGCCAATCGTCTCATCTCATTGACAAGTGAGGTCATCTCAGACCGCCACTGTTGCATGACTTCATATTTGTCATCGTCCGCCATTGCATGGAAATTTTCTTTTGTCGGGAAGTTGATGATGGGATGACTGCCAGAGGTAGTAGAGGGTCCGCCTTCTTCAAGTCGAATATTGTTTATTCAAGGGAGGGAATTTGAGTAGCCTCATGTTGGATATCAGTGGAAGAGAAGCTTGATTAGAGGAGCCAATTGCCCGCCAGGTTGGTGAGTTCTTCTGACGAACTGTCTGATATTAGTATGGACATCTTCTGTGGGGATATGGGGGTGGCTTCCGCGATTTGCTCCGCAAGTTCGCCAACTTCCCTTCCAGTAGTATAACATGAGAAGATTATAAGCTTGGGGTTTCCCGAGCTACCCAAGTAACACGTCGTCTTTTTGACGGACGAGCACTGGTGCTGGGAATTGCCCTTGGCTTACAAAATTCTGGGATCCACGATATACGGTCGAAGACCGATACTCGAGGATTGGATTGTTGAGTTGGAATTTCTTCGACTACCCGGGTATTCTCCGGGCCTTGAGGGTTGTAGTTTGGCTTTCTGTATATGCTTTTCTTTCCATCCTCTGAGATGTTCAGATCCGGCATATTGAAGAGAGGCATCTTCGGCGTTACTTTTCTTCAAATCACCCTGATGCATGCTTGATCTTTCTTGAATTTCTGGGCTTTATTCTTTGGAACCCAGATTTGTTTCAACTTGGTAAAACGCCGCGTCTTTTGCTTGACATCGGCTTTCACCATGGAATCTTCATGCTTCCCCGGAACCACTGTAGAGCTGAGAAGCGGTTCGAGGTTGGAATATTTGGAATATACCTATCACGAGGAGTGGTAGGTGGAGTACCATCAAGGCGCACTCGCACATTTCCGACCATAAAGGACTTGCCAGATCTGGAGATGGCGGGGGCGGCCTCCTGTCCTTGTGGCGTTTATTTTGCCCCCGCTGTGACGAGACAGGAGCCACAATGGTAGAAGAGATCATATGGACCGAATAGGTCCGAGCTTGAGTTGAATGGGGTTTGCCCCCTTGACAGCAACATTCTTCACAGGCATTTGGGTGCCTGTATTAACAGTAGCGGAACGAGCCTTGACACGTCCGCTGTTGTTGGAACTTCTTCTTTGTTGATTTGTGGGAGGAAGATATTTGAGCAGCATCCTCCTCCTGATGGGCCGGAACCACTCCCAGAAAGAAAGGGGATCTGACGACTGCAGGGAAATCTCCGAATAGGATCGGAGTCGCCAGGTAGCCGTACCTGGCATGGTTGTTGACGACTAGCGGTCCATAAGTGACGGCCATCTTCAACAGTTGTGATTTGTTTCTTTTTAAGTACCATCAAAAGGAAATAGCAGTATCAGGATTTTCATAAACAACATATAAGTCTCATCCTTTTTACTATGAATGGTGAGAAGAGGTCCCACCGGGCGTGCCAACTGTTGACACGGGGAAAAATATATACATATAATATGTCGGTCGGACGGACAAAATGAATGTGGTGTCCTTTTGGTCATTTTGCTCATTTCATATGCTTTGGATTTTTTGTTTATTGGGGTTTGCGGGGCGTGCCAGCCTGTCTAGCAGACAGAAAAAGAGTCCGCACGATGCGGAAGAAGAATTTTGGTGTCCGAAAAACGGACGGCTATGGTGTCCGTGAAACGGACGGGTATGGTGTCCGTGAAACGGACGGGTTGTGTCCGCGAACGGACGGGTGCGCCGTTTTTAATCTGAACCTCTTGAGTCCCGTGTCTATTCTCATCAGACGATTAGGGTAGCATGTGCCGGACCTCCATCTCCATCGACCGGAATCGATGTTACATTTACATCGAGTTAAAACTCTTGGTATTATTTAATACCAATTTCTAACCCGAATATCATTCATAGTAAAGGACGAGAAAAATAGTATGCTCTTTGAAAATCCTGATCATGACATGTTTGTTTCTTTTGATTGTTTTGAAATGCTTTTGCTTTGGATATTTCATTTTTTTGAAATGACTGCCTTTTTGGGAGTCCAAAGTTTGATTTCTTTGAAAAGGGGAGCGGGATATACCCATGGACCGATTTGAGGTCTTTCTCCTTTTTGCAAAAGGTTGATTATGAATTTTTTTTGGGGAAAACATGGGGATTATCATTATGAACGGGCATATGCCTGTGGATTTTGATTCTGAACTTGAGGGTATTATAACCCAGAGCAACACTTCCGTATTAGAAGGGTGATTGTGCCAATTTTCATATGGGGTTCTTTTACAGTGCCCTTTTTGAGCAAAGTCCGAGTTTGAGGCAGAGTTTCTTTTCTCCTCATTTCTCGCTCATGTGCGGGTACAATTTTCGGAGAGCATATGGATGTATCTCCATGGAAGTCCTGTCATATTGTGATTTTTGTCCAAAGTCCATTTCCACGGGTATGGTTCTCGTGGAGGTGCATATGTGCTCCCATTTGGGGTATCCGAGCACGGTTCCTGTCTTATTTCCCTTTTTCTTTGGATGTGTGTATATTATCACAGTCCTTTTGAATAGTGAATATGTCTTGGCGAGCCCCTGCTTAGGCAGGGTGTCCTCGTAGAGGTGTATTTATATGGGCGTATGTTTATATCCATGTGTCCTCGGGAGAAACTTTGCCGGGAGGGGTTTTGCCCTAAGAAGGTATATGTGTATATAAACACAATTTGCACTTTATGAATATATTCTCAAACGGTATCTCTATTTGAGCAGAGTATCCGGTAGAAAGGTGCCCCCGTATAAACGGGGTCCCTTTTGAGAAACATATACACAATGAAGCATATGTGTGGTTATATAGATAGTTCTCGGGCGGAGTCTCTATTTGGGCAGAGATTCCACTAAGAAATACTTATATAAACATAAAGTTCGTGATTATACGGATATGAACTTGGAGGGAATTTTGTTCGGGCAGGATTCCCCTTTGAGACTACGTATATAAACACAAATTGTATTTCTATGGATATGTTCTTAGGGGGAGTCTCCATTTAGGCAGAGTTTCCCTAAGGAACATATACATAAGAACATAAATTTTGGAATATACGAATATGTTCTTGGCAGAACCTCCGCTTGGGCAGAGTTTCCTCTAAGAACATATACATATAAAACACGAGTATGTATTATATGGATACGTCCCCTGAGAGAGATTTTGCCTGTGTGAGATTCTCCTCAAGGAACATATTTGTATAATACAAATTTGTAATCTATATATGTGCTCTGGACGGAATCTCCACTTGGGCAGAGTTTCGTCTTAAGAAACATATATATAAGAACACAAATTTGTGACTATACGAATATGTCCTTGGGCAGAACCTCCGCTGGGGCAGAGTCTCCTCAAGAAAACATATACATATAAGCACAAAATCCACCATCCCAGAGACTTGCTCGATGGGCGGGGAGAACATGGGTATTTAAATACCATGTGTCCATAGAGACTTGCTCGATATGGACGGTATTTAAACCCCGGGGAATATCACCTCACAGAGACTTGCTCGATG
Organism: Colocasia esculenta; assembly: GCA_014218235.1. Taxonomy (NCBI): domain Eukaryota; kingdom Viridiplantae; phylum Streptophyta; class Magnoliopsida; order Alismatales; family Araceae; genus Colocasia; species Colocasia esculenta. The sequence continues at coordinate 69,878,045 of CM024762.1, read as the reverse complement.
TGGGGGATGGGGATTAAGAAGGAATGTCGATGACGATTGCGCCGACAACTCTCCTCTCGCACCTGGCCTATCGGGCTAAAGAAGGGGATTTGTACCTTCACACACCAAGCAATGGGGATTGGAGAATGAGAGAGGGAATGAGCAAATGCTCTTTTCTATTTTTCTGGAATTTTTCCAACAGGGCTTCGCCGGAGCAATTTTGGAACCCCCCCTCCCCCATTCTTATGGAATAGGGGGGGTATTATAGGGGTTTTGCCCCTTTACATGTGTGGGAGAGAGGAGAGAACCTCCCCAACCAATGGTGAATCACCATCGGTTGGACCCTAAACGATGGTGAGTCACCATCGGTTAAGGGGTCATCCCCCCTTAACGATGGTGACCTATGATAAGGTCACCATCGGTTGGGGTTGCCAACCGATGTGATCACCATCGGTTTAAAGGGGACTGTCCCCCTTAACGATGGTGATTCACCATCGGTTTAGGGGACTGTCCCCTTAACCGATGGTGACTCACATGAGGTCACCATCGGTTAGGGGAAATCCCCCCTCAACCGATGATGAATCACCATCGGTTGAAGGGGAGAACCCCTTAACGATGGTGACCTCATCTTGAGGTCACCATCGGTTAGGGGTTCCTAAACGATGGAGAGAGAGGGAGGGGAGGGGGGTTTTGTCTATAAATACCCCCCTACACCCTCATTTACAAGGCTATCTTGCCAAGTGCTGGAGTTTTTCTTTCTCTCTCGGAGTTCTGCCCGACTTCTCGGAGTTCTGCCGATTGGAGGGTGCCTTTGCAAGCCTCGGAGCTCTTCCTCGTGCTTGTTCTTTGTACTGGCCTTCGTACTCGGTCTATAGACCTTGTGCTGCGGATTTCTTCCGCGTTTGTACTCTGGACGGAGACATATTCTCTTTGTACTTTCAATTTAACGGGAATCCGGGCGCCACTTTAAGGGCCGGAACTCCCCTGTCGAACTTCGGGGAAGAATCCCACTGATAAGTTTGTAACTTAAATAACCTTGGGGTCATTTTAAATCAAAACTTATTTGGCTCTGAGCAGGCTGTTGATAATGTATTGGAATCAGGCCCGTTAATAACCAGCATTTAATCTTCATGGCTCAACGGCCCCTTTCATCATATCCATGACTTGAACGGTTGTCCGCCACAAATAGGCTTCAAATGGCCAAGTCACGGACCATTATCTGTAATCTTTACTGACATGAACATGTCACACTTTTATCGTTCAACAGCGATCCAACCCCCTTACCTCGGCCAGACTCGGCTGGGCTCGGCCCAGCTCGGCCGAGCCGGGGTCGGGATCGGCCGGTCGGACCGATTTGGGGACGGCCGATCCGATCCCGATCCCCGGGTTCTTGAACCTTGACCTGAACATCATTTAAGTATGTTACTTAAGATATTACATGTAAATAAGGAAGTACCCCCCATTTGAATCTAATAAAAATATCAAAAAAATCATATCTCTTACCAATAAAAAGTCAACTCTCCCATCGAATAAGAAAATTGCGATTCGGTGATTTTAGCGAAATGTTAACTTTCTAATCTCTCATAATGGTCTATCTAAAAATTTGATAATTCAAATAAACCATATGGAACACTAAAAATCCAAAGTCCGATAAAAAAAGTCAAACGTGCATATGACTTCTCCAAGGGAGCCACTCTACTACTGACAGCACTTAGTCTGCTTGAGACCTCTCAGGATTTGGTCAAACCTAAGCTATCATCACCTAAACTCATGAGATTTTTCACTTTTTAATTGAAAAGAAACTAGAAAGTGATAATTTTCATGACTTTGAGTGATGATAGTTTAAGTTTGACCAAATCTTGAGAGGTCTCAAGCAGACTAAGTGTTGTCAGTAGGAGAGTGGCTCCCTTGGAGAAGTCATATGCACGTTTGATTTTTTTACGGACTTTAGATTTTTAGTGTTCTATATGGTTTATTTGAATTATCAAATTTTAGATAGACCAAATTATGAGAGATTAGAAAGTTACCATTCGCTAAAATCACCGAAATCGCGATTTTCTTCTTCGATGGGAGAGTTGACTTTTTATTGATAAGGGATATGATTTTTTTGATATTTTTATTAGATTCAAATGGGGGGTACTTCCTTATTTACATGTAATATCTTAAGTAAATGAAACTACAAATAATAACATTTACTTAAATGATGTTCAGGTAAATAAGACATACACCTGTATAAGGGGTCGATCCATGGAAGAAGAATCGTCGGGATCGAGCCAGAATCGCTCGATCCCGGATCGGATCGACCCCCCAAGGACCGATTCCCCCTTGAAGCCCCCCAAAACCCCACATTCCGGCTGGATCGACCCAACTCAGTAGGATCTGAGTTGGATCGCTCGAGTCGAACCGGGATCGATCGATCCCGGCTCGATTCATCGATCCAGACTGATCCAGGTCGATTCCCTCAGGCTACCTTCAGGATCCTCTTCAGGCAGGGTTGTCAGGATCTCCTTATTTACCTGAATATCATTTAAGTAAATGTTAGTATTTGTAGTTTCATTTACTTAAGATATTACATGTAAATAAGGAAGTACCCCCCATTTGAATCTAATAAAAATATCAAAAAAATCATATCTCTTACCAATAAAAAGTCAACTCTCCTATCGAAGAAGAAAATCGCGATTTTGGTGATTTTAGCGAAATGCTAACTTTCTAATCTCTCGTAATTTAGTTTATCTAAAAATTTGATAATTCAAATAAACCACATGGAACACTAAAAATTCAAAGTCCGGTAAAAAAAGTCAAACGTGCATGTGACTTCTCCAATGGAGCCACTCTCCTACTGACAGCACTTAGTCTGCTTGAGACCTCTCAGGATTTGGTCAAACTTAAGTTATCATCATCCAAACCTCTTAGAATTTGGTCAAATTGAGCTACCATCACCCAACTCATGACACTCATGAGTTTGGGTGATGATAGCTTAGTTTGACCAAATCCTAAGAGGTCTCAAGTAGACTTAGTACTGTCAGTAAGAGAGCGGCTTCTTGGAGAAGTCATATGCACGTTTGATTTTTTTTGTTGGACTTTAGATTTTTAGTATTTTATTAGACTTATTTGAATTATAAAATTTTAAATATGTCAAATTATGAGAGATTAGAAAGTTGCTACTTTGATAAAATCACAAAAAATTGCGATTTTCTTCTTGGATGGGAGAGTTGACTTTTTATTAGTAAGAGATGTGATTTTTTTAATATTTTTATTGGATTCAAATGGGGGATATTTCCTTATTTACATGTAATATCTTAAATAAATGAAACTACAAATTTTAACATTTACTTAATGGTATTTAGGTTAATAATACACCAAGTCTTTAATATTTTATACTTTTCTTGTATTATTATAGTAGTAATAATACACAAAATCTTATGTTTCATATATTATAAATGTACGTATGATTGGTTTTTTATGCAAATATTAGTTCTTTCAATTTATCAGATTTTCCCTCATTTTTGCTGTTTTTTTCTATTTTTTCCTGATTTTCCTGAATTTTTTCCCCAAAAAAACCATTTTATAAACTGGCCGATCCAGGATCGGCCAGACTTCCCTTGGATCCATGGGATCTTGCGATCCGATCCGATCCAGGATCGGATCGAGCCTGGTCGATCCCGATCCCGATTCCGACCTGCCTTCCATGGTCGATCCAGCCACCCCTGGCTCAGCCAGGATCGGCCCGCATCGGGATCGGCCGATCGGATCGGTTTTTGGCCAGCCGATCCGATCTCGATCCCCGGGTTCTTGAACCTTGGCTACAGATACAGAAGTACAATTGCATAATTTGCTATTTTCTCTATAATGAGTTGTGGTATTATCCATCTTCAAAGAAGAAAAGCTGATGCTTGAAAAAGACAAAAAAAACACTTGAGAGATCTAGTGCAAATTTATTGGACACAATAATAATTCTAATGTCAGGCGATAATGTAACATCAATCATTGCAGCAATAAAGTGCACAAAGCTGTTGCCTTAAGTATTTATCAGGATGATCAATAAACACGGTGACTATATATTCAGCTACATACCAACTGATCTTGCCGTATGTCATCCCCCTTCTTAAATATAACTTTACAAGTACCACCATTTGCTGCTTTGAATGTCAAACGAAGAGGATTAATGCACTTTTAAAAATTGATGATTCTGCTGGCACAATCCCAGTTATAAGAAGATCTGGTGCCAGAGGCAAACGAATTGGCTGCATGAAACAGAAAAGAGGATGAACGAAGGTACAGAAGCTTACAGCATCCAGTAAACTAGATGAAAATTCAGCTATTCAGGATCCCCAAACATAAATTGTGGAAATTATACACACCTCCTCAAAGTACGTAAGCTCACTAAGAAGACCAGAGAGCAGTTGTCTTAGCTTTTCAATTTTCTTCTGTGTCCCCCCACGTACACTTTTTACGTCTCTCATAATTGTACATAGCTGTGCAGTCAATCCAGTCTGGCGCACCAAACTTTCCCATAATTTGACACCATCTTCACCACCATCAGCACCAGCTGCCAACTGGTAAAACATAAAATGTGCATCAGATCTGACATCTAAACATATGACAAGCTAAAAAAACAAACAGGCAATAAGTCTGCACCACAGTCTCAAACATATCCTGGCCCTAACATTTCATTTGTTGAACTCCGATATTTCTCCAAAATAATTGTTCAGAAACATATCTCCAAACTTTGCCTTATTCTTTTTTTCATAGACTACTTGCAGGAACATAGTTATAGCCCCTGTAAATTTGTCTTCAGAGACTTGTGTCAAGCTCTCCTTATAGCTAACTCGCTCTCAATTGTCCCACAAAGACTAGCACAGATTCTCCTAAGCTACAACTTCCAAAGCACGTAATTTTGCAGATCACAAATTGAGTATCTTACCAATACTAGAGTATGGTCAATGTAATTTTTATAATATTTAATTAAATGCCCACACTCTAACCATGAAACTAGGTGCTGGATTGAGGGAATAATCTGCTAATAAAGAGTGAAGGCACCAACAGATTTTTAGATGTGGGACCAAACCTCAACAACCCCTTGGCATCAAACCCGAGAGGTTACATTATAAATGGTACTAATGAACAGGTAGGGCAGCACAATGACAAAGTCCAGCTACAATACCATGCTAAAGACCTGAAATATAACCCAAAACCTAGGCGTTGAGTGAGTCTTTTATAGATAAGGAAGATGGAACAGACTGATTATCCAATGTGGGTTTCTAAAACTTAACTATAACACTAAATGAATGGGTGAGGCAGGCCACAGGTTAGCCAAACTTTGATACCATGTTAAAGGCCTGAACTCTGACTTGAAACCTAGGTGTTGGATTGAGGGAATCCATATTAATAAAAAGGGAAGATGCCCACAGAATCACAGATTATTCAATGTGGGAGAAAACCCCCATAGTGTTCAAATATATGGTGGCAAGATCACCTTCCAAAGAAGAAAAAATCTGATGGAAGGAACTCACTAAATGATCTTCTGAGTGGGAATTGGCTGGTTCCTATTCAGAAATGTGAACAGCTAGTAGCAATCTAAGCATCATGTTCCTAATTCCTTGGAGCAATTAGTAACAGAGCGGCACATTCAGACAAGACGGCTGACGATATCTCCCTAAACAAACCTGGAAGGCTGTGCATGTGATGGACCTAAGCTATCTTTCCACAACTGAGAACATAACAAAGGGTAAACCAACTTTTGAAATGGCCAACAACATCTATCACCCCCCCACGACTAGTACATGACATAATTGTACATAGCTGACAATCCATCTCGGTCTCCCCACACATTTTGCATGAGGTTGGGGAAAACCTTCTTTCTAAATTCAAAGTCTTAACAACAGGATGCATGCAAATAAGATGGAGAATGAAAAAGAGTGGTTCTTAACATAAATAAACATTAAGTAAGAGGAGAATATGATCCTTAAAAGTTAAAACAAACCTAAACTTAAAGCACATTTGACCAGCACAAAGTTACTTCTGTGAGGGTATTGAATAATGTTAAATAAGAAGAGATTAAGAGAATGATGTCCTGTTTAAAACTAACAACTGAATAAATTTACGATGATAATGGGGAGTGGACAAATTGCACCAACAATATTCAGAATAGTTATATGGAAAGGATGACTATCACACACATCAGAGCCTGATAAAAACTACTGGAAACTTTATACGGTTTTAGAATGCCTCATATTGCAGAAATAATACAAGAAATTTCAAATATCACATAAACACCAAAACACAAACCAAAGAAATGGTATAAGGTACAAGATATAAGTGAGAAACTAAAATAACATAAATATACATGTAATTGAACAAGATGAAGAATAACTTGCCTTCATCATATTGTCTTCTAAAATTTCGTGAGTGCTATGAAACCGTTTTGCAAAAGCAGGATCTTGAAACTCCACAGTTAGATACCAGCGAAAGAAGCTAGCTATCTCGATGTTGTGTAATGCTGTGAAATCATTAACAAGATTTAGAAAATAAAATAGACACTTCAGATGACGGAAATATCTCTTTAAGAAACTAGCTCCCACTCCAGTACAAAGGATACTCTTTCACAAGTACAGAATCTCTAGATAGTGGATGCAAGCTTCAGTAGAAATTGTACTATGGATGGATTCACATGACTTGGGAGAAGAATATAAGTACATGTGGTAAAAAAAAATTATTTATCACAAAACCAAACTATTCATTGATGCTTTTTGAGTTTTAGGTTAAAATTTCAAGTAGCGGACATGAGGGACAAATCCACAGCCAGATTAAGCAATTATCCAGAGAAGAAATCAAAGCTTAAAATATTAAGAAGAAACTATATTTTGAAGAAATCAATTGGACTTATAAATCCCACCATGTGCCTTATGGCCACAACTATAGTTTATTCACCTATGCATACTTCAATAAGAAGATATTGATCACTAAATCATCAACATCCCAAACTCAGTACATGTAAATGACAAGGAAAGGAAAGTAGTAATAACAACCATCGATGCACCTAGTGATTTGGCAGAGTAAATTTGTCCCAAATTAAACATGGAACTATACAAAAGAAAGAGAAAAGACTGTCGGAAACCAAAAAAAGATAGCAGTACATAGAAGGGAGAAAACAAATAACATTTAACTGTTCAGTAGTAATGCATCGACGGAAAAAAAAAAGTGCACACTGCATTTAATTGGTTAAGGTTGGAATGTGCAGAACACATACAGCGCTGAACTAGGAAAAGTGATAAGCGTGACTTATCAGAACGTTCAAATCGAAGAGCTTGAACAAGCTGTAGTAAGTAACATTGGAGTTCTTCATCACCAGCTCTTTCAAGCACACTTACAGCATAAGCGCGGACCTGTGCAAGGAAGACAGAGATCAGAGAATAGAAAATCTGATATACATGCTAAAATCCCCTGTTACCCAGAAAAAATATGAAGGAAAAGGCAGAGTAACATACAAGCAAAGACACCTACAATAAAATATCTTGACATATGAAGAAAGATCAAAATGGTCCCTCCTAAGGTAGATCCCTGCCATCACTTTTCTTAGGATAAGACTAAGATTTGTTAACTTAACCATTGTTTAAAGAGACCAGAGATTAGAAGATTACCTTGTTACCTTTGAAATTTTTTTAGACTGAAGAGGAGTGGGGAAGGAAGAGAGAGGGATGTGAACATGGCACAGGGGAAGAGAGTGTTGGATGGGGCTAGCACAGAGATTGCAGGGCAGGATGTCATTGACTGCCATGTTGAAGCAACGTTGATAGTATCATAGAAGACAAACCAGACTTTGTCGGTATACAGGAAACAAAGAAAAGCAGTGTTGATGGTGGCTTCATTAGAGCATATGGAAGAAAGAGACTCACAGGCTGGGCTTCTCGTGGATTGCGGAATCGCCCGATCCGGATCAGAATCGGCCATAACCAATCTGGTTCTGCTCCATACGGACCGATCCCCTTGCAGGCAGGGCCAGATCGGGTGAGATCAGATCGGAACGGCTGATCCGATCCCGATCCAGGGTGATCCAGATCCGATTTGCCCTGATCCGGCCCGATACGGGCCATATCTGAGCGGCTTAACCCCCCTCCCCCTGACTACCCTCCCCTCCGCAGGCCTCCCAGCCCCGACTCCCTTCCCTTCCACAGCATCCCCCCCCCTCCGGCCCCCCTCACCTTCGTCTGGCCATCCCTCCCCCCCCCCCCCCACCGGCGGCCGGCCTCCCTCCCCCTTGCTTTGGCTGCCCCTTTCTCCCTTCTCCTCTCTTCTTTCCTCCCATCTTCATCTTCTCTCCCCACCCCCCGGCCTCCCTCCCCCTTGTTATAGGGGGATCTGACTGTGGAGATCCAATCCCAACGCACAAGGAGGAACTGATATTGCCTGTCAACGCCGCTGTCCTTTCTGCCGAGGTGTCAATCCTCGGATCTCCGCATTTAGGTATATATTTAATTTAAAAAAAATAAACAAAATTAAAAAAATTGATAGAAGAGCACTTGTATGTATAGATCTCCATGATTCTGAATTGAAATGGCCAGTAATTACATGTGATTATACAAAATTCCCAAAGCTAAGCCTAATTAGGGTTCATAAATTGGCGGTTTTGCATAATTAGTCTAATTAAAGTGCAATTGGGTCTGCAAATCACCTAATTGCGCCCATTAATTGCCAGTTAATTGCATGTGATTATAAAAAATCCTTAAATTTAAGCCTAATTAGGGTTTTAAAATAGGGGCTTTTGGGTCATTAGTCTAATTAAAGTGCAATTGGATATGCCAATCACCTACTTGCACCTATTAGGATGTATTGGCAATTAATTATCCATTAATTACATGTGATTATACAAAAATTACGCAATATTTTCATTAATGTTGATCCTGAATCTTTATAAAATCTTGTAGGAATATGCTTGGATCTGAGCATCAGGACTCACAGGTGGAGGAGGAGGAGCAAAAAGTGGACATTGATCTTGTATGGGCACATGGTGAACTAGTTGATGCGCAGAGGAAGAAGGTAAGAAGCAAGTAGTGCAGAAAGGAGATGGGTGGAGGCGTGTATCTCCTCAAACAGCACAAAGCTAGCATTTATGGAGATGTTAATGCACAAAATGTCTCATTGAAGTCAGGAAAAGCATGAAAGACTACATGCAAGGGAAAAAATCTCAAAAGGGCTTACGAATTCGGCAAGAAGTCCTTCAGGAGGAGATTTTCGGCCGGCAGAAAAGAAAAGATGAAGATCCAGCTGTGCCAACAATTTCAGTAGAATCATCTGCATCAGATTCCGATGCTGATTATAGGGCAGCTGTTTGTGCAAGCCAGCAGACACAACAGGAGGACGATTATCATAGAAGGTGGGTACAGTCATCAAGTGCACAAGAAGGTGGTTCTTCTCCTCATCCAGGTCCTATAGATGAGTTTCTTTTCCGGAAAAGAAGTCCAAAGCAGCCAGGAATCAAGCAAGTCTTGAAAGGGGTCAAAGCTACAGCTACAGTGGCAAAAGGCGCGATCAAAAGAATTGTGAAGTGGTTCTTGCATGTGGATGTCCCAGCCCATGCAGCATCTAGCCCTTATTTCCATACTATGGTTGATGCAATTGCAGAAGCAGGGCCCGGTGTGAAAGCTACAACTGCACGTTACATATATGAGATTGGACTAGAAGAGGAGTATGCTGAGTTGCACAGATGGGATAACGAATTTAAAGCTATGTGGAAAGAACGTGGTTGTACTTTAATGTGTGATGGTTGGACAGGGACAACAAGGAAAAGTATGATAAATTTCTTTGTTTATTGTACATAGAATATTGTATTCATGAAGTCTGTGGATGCATCTGACTGATAAAAAATACAAATTATTTGTACAGGCTCATGGATAACATGGTGGAGGAAATGTGGGAAGAACATATTGTGCAGGTTGTCACGGACAATGAACCAAGTTACAAGGCAGCTGAACAGAAATTGATGGAAAAAGAAGGCACTTATATTGGATGCCTTATGTAGTACACTTTCTGGATTTGATGATGGAAGACATTGGGAAGGACATACATGTTTCTAAGTTGGTCTCACAAGCACAGATGATCACGACTTTAATCTATGGTCACAACAAAATTCTGAACATAATGAGGACTTTCACTGGTGGTTGTGACCATCTTTGTGCTGACCCGACGAGATTTGCATCCAGTTTCATCTCTCTGGAGAGTTTCAGCAAGTATAGGCATCAGCTGGGGCAAATGATTAACAGTGATGACTATCTAGAGCCTGTAGCCACATTGAGGTCAAAGAGTAGGCAGACTGCTCAAGAAGTTGCAGAGCTCATTAGTAGCAGTCGATTCTGGGAGAAGGTTCAGTATTATTTGAAAATCATTGACCCATTGGTTCATGTACTCCGAATGGTTGACGGAGATGAAAAAATGATATGGGGTTCTTGTATGAAGTAATAGACAAGGCAAAGGAGAAATTGAAAGATGAGAATCCCAGAACATATCGGAAATGGTGGGACATCATTCATGAAAGATGGGGGATGACTCTTCACCATGATTTGCATGCGGTGGTAATTCATATAATTATATTAGACTAATTGATTAGTGAATCTCTTTTATATGTCTTTTCGGATAATTTTTCCCTTTATATATATTTGTAGAGAGGGGCAGCCAGAGCAAGGGGGAGGGAAGGAGGTCGGCTGCCGGCGAGGAACTCGCTGGGGGGGGGGGGGGGGGGGTGGTTAAGTCGCCGGATCCGGCCTGATACTGGATCAGGGTGAATCGGATTTGGATCACCCTGGATCAGGATCAGATTGGCCAATCCGATCCGACCTCACCCGATCCGGCCCCACCTGTGATGGGATCAGCTCGTTTGGAGCAGAACTGGATCGGTTATGGTCGATTCCGATCCGGATCGGCCGATTCTGCAATCCATGCAGGAAGGAGTGGTGGTAGATGTCCACCTCAGGCAGAAACCAATGCTGCAGGCATGCTATCATCTCCCCACTCCTCACCAAACAGCTAGGCAAGTTTTAAGACAATGCTGTCCCTGGCCCCTCTGCCTCCTGTTTCTCCTCAACTTATTGCTGTTTTGTATTTAAGTGGAAGTAATATGGACATGAAGGGGTTGAAAAGGGAGGAGGAAGGTGAGAGCTGGAAAGAACGCTCAATGCCTTCTGTACATGGAAGGTTAACTTGGATCAGCTGAAGAATCAACCAGACCTGAGTCCAATCAGATCTGGATCAGATTGGCCAAATCAGCTGATCTGCAAGAAGTCGTGCCAATCATTTTCAACAACCAGAATCGGTCAGCCAATCCAAGCAGATTCCAGCTAATTCCAGTCTGATTCTTGGCAGATTGGGTCAATCCAGCCTAATAATTTGAACTTCAAGTTTTGATTGACTAGATCAGCCAGGGATTGTCTGATCATGCTCAATGTGGGCCACTTCCTGTCGATTCTGGTTCAATTCTTGCCAGATCAGGTCAATCCAGCCTAATAATTTGGACTTCCAATTTTGATTAGCCATATCCAACAAGGCAGGAATTTCTTCCATCCCAACGCTTACCTTACCATATCGGCCAATTCCAATTCAGATCAGCTGTTTCTGCCTTCCATGCTTCTGTAGCATTTAATAGGGGGAGGAGAGACTAAGAGAGGGAGAAAGAGGGGGGAGAAGGAGAGTAAGAGAAGGGAGAAAGACAGTAAGAGAGGGATCCTGTAACGTCGCGCGTTTTCCGGATCCCCGTGGATCCAGGTTTAACGGGTTTGGTGGCCAATGTGAGGCCCATTAGTGTTGTGTGTTTCTTACTAGATCCTTACCGGGTTTAGTTTGGGTCCGTGTTGGTGTTCAGCTTGCTGGACGCAGTGTGTTGGCGTCCATCGATGAGGACGTCGACTGTTGAACTTGGCGTCAAGCTTTGTGGATGTCTAGTTGTGGCGGTCTGGTTAAACGGCCCAAGGGTTGACGTTAACCTGACATGCCTGTGTTTTTATGGCAGACCCGAGCTCTGTTCTTTCTCCTCCTTCTCCTTTCCTCTTCCCCCACCTTCACCCTTGAGCTTCTTCGCGAGTTCTGACGGTCGGCGGGAGCTCGTGGGAAGGCCGTGGTGCGCGTGGTAGCGGCAGATCGGGCGGGGAATGACGGATTGGAGCGCGGTGTTCGTGCGACATTTCTCGGGTTTCGGCGTGATTCGAGGTTCTTCGGGAGTTTAATTGCGTTTCTGAGGTAGGGGTCGAGCCCTGTTAACTTGTTAGAAACATTAAACCACGACTTAATCACTTGAACCAGCATTTTTATTGTATTTTCGGATTAAGTTGCACCATGTGAGGTTAATGGGTGGTTTGAGTAATTTAGTGTATGTAGCATGTTGTGTTGGGTTGTTTTGGGTTCATGCATGTTTAAAGAACCATTTCAGTACATTTTCTTGTAATTTTAACGGTTGGGAAACTTGTAGAGCCGGATTAGGGTTTCTGCAGGGTTTTAGGCCGGAGAACTTGGCGTCAAGATCTCTTGTCGCCAAGCTCACCCGCCGAGATATAAACGGCTAGATCGCTTGCCGTTTACTTCTTATAAGCGGCAGTCGATGTTGCCGCCAACTTGTGCATGTATTCATGCAGTGTGGTTTACGTAGCTTTTCTGGTTATGAATATTGTGTGTGTGTGTGTGCATGGCGATGACCGGTGTAAGCCAGTGCACTTGTTATGCTCTTGGAGCATATTGCTCATGTAATGGGCAAGTTTTACATGAATGATGTGTGATGTACGTAATCGCTTTACGTGGTATGTGTGGTGCGTTGGCACCCGTGGCACTCTTGGAGTGCGTTGTCCATATGTTGGGCATGTGGTTTTCGTGGAAGACGTGTGGTACACCATCCAGGGTGTAATATACACGTATTGTCTACGTGGTTTGAGTGTGTGTTTACTACACACTTTGTTGTAATGTAATTCTTATGATTTATCATAGTAACTGGGCAGTAGGTTCCTGAGTGAGCCTAGCCATGACTTTGTGGTGTTTGGGCAGTAAAGGTCCATACCGACCTAGCCCTGGTCCGTTGTTGTCTTTCGAATAATATTATATGGATTTATGAAGTAAGTGATGTGTGTTGCCACGGTGGTCATGAGATGACCAATGATAGGCAAGTTAGTGGTTCAGGTATGTGTTGGTGTGGGATAGCTTTGGGGTCACACGGTGACCGATGTTAAGCTAATCCTAACACTTGTATATTGTGAATTATAAGTAAAGGCTATATGTTTAAGTATCGTGGTTTGTGCTAGCCGAGTGTGGTGGTCCGGCGCCTATTCCGGAATGCCTCTCTAGTCGGGTACCCCAGGTTCTTTGTGAGCCAGGCACGTGTGTTTGTTGTGCTCGGGGTTTTGTCCCGGTACTTGTGTTGTACTGTTGAGGTCTATGTCGTCTTCCTGGACACCCTCACTCCTGAGTTTGAGTTGTACGTCCGGCTGAGGGAAAGACGGCAGTGGGGCAGCGACTTCCCAGAGTTTGTTCTTTTGTCGCTTATAGCGCGCTCGTAGTTGGGGGTACGGACACCAATAGTCAACACTGGTCCCCTGCTAGTCCTGTTTTCCAGTGCCTCACTTTAGAGTGCTCCGGCCAGAGACTCTAGAGGTGCCAGGCATGGGCCTGCAGTTGTGTGTCTGCAGGTGTGGTGTTGGTTGGTCTCTACAGTTGTTTGACTTCTTCCTTGTGGAGCGGCAGTTGGACCTTTCGTCCGTGACTGCGAGGCTGAGAGGTAGTTCTTGTGGTGTGCTGTCCGGGTTGGATATTGGCCTGATCAGCCAGTAGTCCGTTCCCGTGTGGTGGCCTCGTTCCCTTCCGACTCGTGCTTTGCTACTTGTCGTGGTTCGTATGTTTGTGACTCGTGGTCGAGGTTTGACCAGTTCGAGGTGTGCCTTGGTGTTGGCACAGTTGTGGCTGAGTTATGGTTTGTGTGACTTGTCGATTAAGGTTTCACCTGTAATGTTGTGTCTAAGTGAAGGCACAATATAATTGTGGTTCAGTATGGTGTTTATCACCTACTTGTACTTTTGATCGGGTATTTGTGTTGTGGTACCTCAGAGTAGTAGGTACCTATTTTCCTTCGAGGGTTACTTTGTAGTTTTGTGGTGGTACATTGTGTACCAACCTTTCCGGGTACTTGTATGTTATGGAGGTCTAGTAGTTTGACCTGCCACTTGTTGTATCCTAACTGTTTTAAGTAGATCTTTATTTATATTTTATTGTGGATTAGCTTGTAATTGCCTAATATGTTACCTTTGTGGGTAATTTGCCGATGAAGCTTGTGGCCTAGGCATATTGTGGTTTAGTAGAGCCGTATTCCGTGGAGGCCGTGTGAGATCTTCCACTTGTTGAGTTTTACTCTTCTTGGATATGATTCCAATTATAGTTTTAGTGTGTTATGATTGGCTTCGTGGTAGCCAGTTCCGTTACCTTGTGTGTAGTTTCCGATGTAGTGTGGTTTGGAGTATAAAGGACCAACTCTTTGTTAGCGGTCCTGTTACTCAAATGTTTGAGGTTTGCCTATAAAGCTTGTAGTCTGGGCAGTACTTTACCTGTATGGCTTTTAGCTTAGGCAACCAGTTGTCGTGGCAGTGTGCCAGTGAGACTGTGGTTTAGGCACTTTAGTAGTTGGGCTAACTAATGATTTTATGTTAGTCCTGTAGTCCTACTTTTCTTCTGAGGACATTATGTTTATTATCATAAGCATGTTTAATTGTTATTTATTGTAATGATGTAAGCATGAAATGGTTTGGCTATTATTGTTGCCAGTGAGACCCATTGGGGTCGAGGTGTCTGTGGTTACAGTGTTGTTTTGGGTAGCCCCTACTGAGCCAGTGACTTGTTGAGGTTCACTCCCCTACAGTTCTTTTCAGGGCTTGCCGTGTGTTTGGTTTGCAGCGGTGTTGTGTCAGACTTGTACCACCAACAGTTGAGTAGTAGTTAGCGTTCTGTGAGCCTGTGCTCCCTCGGGGTATGCCCCAGGTAGTTGTACTCTTTTAATTGGACATGTATTAATGTAATGGGACAGTTGTACAAATTTGTGAACAGATATGAGCACATGTACTTTCTTGTGTCTTATATTCTTGTGGTTTGTTTTTTATACTCTTACTGGACGCGTGTGTGAGATGTCCCTTGCGAGACTTCGGTCCGTTCGCGGGAGGCGGATCTGGATATGGAGCCTTATTGGGCATAAGTACCCCGGTCCGTCACAGATCCCCTTTTGTCACTTGATATGTGTGGAACGCGGAAAGGATTTCTATCCTGCCCCTCTTAGGCGGGGAGGATACATATGTGATTTTCTTTCTTTTTTTGCGTGCATGGATAACCATGCGTGGGCGTGCCAGACTGTTTAAAATAAACAGACAAAGATTTTTTATTTATGAGGTGCATCGGGTATAAACCCTGAGCCCTCGAGTATTTTATATTTTTTCCACGCGCGTCCATTTTTTCAGGCGATTAGGGTGGTCGTGTACTGGACTATTCCCCACCAACTAGAGTCGGTGTTTCATTTACATCAGGTAAAAACCCGAATACCTTCGATACGATATGTTTATTAAAAGACTTTTGCCGAAATTAGGGAATTTAGATGACAACTAAAATTCCACAAATATCCTGAAATATTTTGTATTTATGACATTTGCATATATGTCTTCAATGGGGTGTATGTGCCTCCGTTGGGCGTTGTTGGCACCAAAAAAAATTAAAACAAAAAGAGAGAGAGAGAGAGGGGGAAGGGGAATCCCCCCAAAACTCCAAAAGAAAAAAAAGAAAAAAAAAAAAAAAAAAAGGCAAGGCCAACGTCAGGGCCACCCGCGCCAGGCCAGCGCGCGGGTGGTCTGGCGGCCATGGCCGCCGGGCCATCCGCCCACGCGGGGCCCGCGCGGCCACCCGCGCCAGGCCAGCGCGCGGGTGGTCTAGCGGCCATGGCCGCCAGGCCATCCGCCCGCACCAGGCCTGCGCGCAAGGCCCGCGCGGGTGGTCTGGCGGCCATGGCCGCCGGGCCACCCACCCGCGCCAGACCACCCCTGCGTGCGGGGCCCACCAGTCTGGCGGCCATGGCCGTCGGGCCACCCACCCGCGCCAGACCACCCCTACGTGCGGGGCCCACCGGTCTGGCGGTCATGGCCGCCGGGCCACCCACCCGCGCCAGACCACCCCTGCGCGGGGTCCACTGGCCCGGCGCCCATGGGCGCCAAACCACCCCACTGACCCGCGGCCCTGGTGATCCGGCGCGGGTGTCCCTTCCACCCCCGCCAGACCATCCACCCCTGCCGGACCACTCGCCAAAACCCCTATAAATAGAGGGGCAGGGCCTTCATTCGGTCCCCCGGCTTCCAGAGGCGCGAAGCTCTCGCGCGAAGATGCCCCGGGTTTTTTCTTCCCCCACGCTGGCGAGACACTCTCGCGTCCCGGCGAAACTTGAGGCTGCCAGGCACTCGAGAATTCTCTCGCGTAGACCCTTAGGAGAACTCCCCCTCCTTTGGAGGGGGGGACATGTTTATTCTCCATATGAAGACCCCCGTGTGGGATCCAGTTTGTGTAAGATTACACAAAAGCCCCCGGGGAGAGGAATTTGTGCATGTGTGTAAAATTGCACGTATGCCCCATGCACGGGCCCAAGCTTCTGTAAAATTGCACAGAAGTCTCCGGTTTGTGGGAAATGTCATAAAGACCCCTGGGAAGAGTAGAAAATTGCAAAAATACCGCTGGGATGGGAAAGTTGCAAAAAAAAACCCGAAAGGGTAAAAAGATGCACAAAAGTCCCCTGAGGGTGTAAAATTGCAAGGAAGTCCCTTTGCTGCCCAAAAAATTGCACGAATGTCCCCGTGAAGGATAAAATTGCAAAAATGTCCGAAAGTTTGCAGAAATACCTCTGCTACCCCCGAAAATTACAGGAATACCCCTTGTTGCCCATAAAGTTGCAGATACATCCCTGCGGCGGGAAAAATAGCAAAGATAGCCCGACAGTCCGTGCCTCTTGTCCAACCCGGTGGAGCGGGACCCACGTCACTTCTATGAAGCGGCGTGCGCTCTCCTGGGTGTGACTTGAAGCCGAACCCATGGGTATTCTCGGAAAACGTCGTCAGATGGCCGGGATGTCCCGGAAAGCCAGAAAATGGCAGAGATGTCCGGGAAAGCCAGAAAACGGCCAGCATGTCCGGGAAAGCCCGAAACTGACCGGGATGTCCCGGAAAGCCAGAAAATGGCAGAGATGCCCGGGAAGGCCAGAAAACGGCCGAGATGTCGGGAAAGCCCGAAACTGACCGGGATGTCCCGGAAAGCCAGAAAATGGCAGAGATGCCCGGGAAGGCCAGAAAACGGCCGAGATGTCGGGAAAGCCCGAAACTGACCGGGATGTCCCGAAAAGCTAGAAAATGGCAGAGATGTCCGGGAAAGCCAGGAAACGGCCGGGATGTCCGAGAAAGCCCGAAACTGATCGAGATGTCCCGGAAAGCCAAAAAATGGCAGAGTTGTCCGGGAAAGCCAGAAAACGACCGGGATGTCTCGGAAAGCCCGAAACTGATTGGGATGTCCCGGAAAGCCAGAAAACGGCAGAGATGTCCGGGAAAGCCAGAAAACGGCCAGGATGTTCGGGAAAGCCTGAAACTGACCGGGATGTCCCGGAAAGCCAGAAAATGGCAGAGATGTCCAGGAAAGTCAGGAAATGACAGGGATGTCCCATGAAGCCAGAAAACGGCCGAGATGTCCGAGAAAGTCAGAAAATGACAGGGATGTCCCATGAAGCCAAAAAACGGCCGGGATGTCCGAGAAAGCCAGAAAATGGCAGAGATGTCTGAGAAAGCCAAAAAACGACCGGGATGTCCAAGAAAGTCAGGAAATGGTGTGCGCGCATTCCCTGAGAGAAATCCCCCCGCGACGCTCCCAGCGCTCCGCAAGAGTTCCCGGGTCTCTTGGAGAGGTTCCGTTCTCCCCGGCGTTTGAAGGAGACTCGCCTGAGCTCCCCGTGAAGCCTTCCGTCTATCTCATGTATGCCGGGCCACCCCGCGCTTCACTCGTGCCAAGACACCGCAGGTCATTACATAAGACCCAGTACCTGACGTTTTGTACATAAGTCCTCCAGTGTTTTAAAACAACACGCGTAGAGGCATTCTGTCCGACGGAGGTACAAACACCCCGTCGTCGACATGAATACAAGTACTATGATGTGTAAAAGCCCGACGGTGGTACAAACACCCCGTCGTTGACACAAATGTAACCATCATGTCGTGTTCAAATCCAACGGAGGTACAAACACCCCGTTGTAGATGTAAATGTCTGTAAAACATTTGTAAACGCCCAACGGAGGCACAAACACCCCGTTGCGAGCGTAAATGAAATGGCATGCCTTGTAAACGTCCAACGGAGGCACAAACACCCCGTCGCGAGCGCAAATTTAAATGGCATATATTGTAAACGCCTAATGGAGATGTAAAAAATCCCATTAAAGGCATCGATGTGAATGTCACAAATGCACTTGAGCAATTTGTGGAAATTTACTTGTCGTCTATTTCCTTTAAATTTCGGCATAAGGTCTTTTAACAAATGTATCGCATCAAAGGTGTTTGAGTTTTTACTCAATGTAAATGAAACACCGACTCCAGTCGGTGGGGAACGGTCCAATACACGACCACTCCAATCACCTAAAAATACGGACGCACGCGGAAAAAATGAAATGAAATATTCGAGGGCTTCAGGGTTTACACCCAATGACCTCACAAAATAAATCTTTGTCTGTTTTCTGTAAACAGTCTGGCACGCCCGCGAATATAAAGCCTCCGAAGCGAAGATAAAAATCGAGATAATTTCGTGTTCCAACAGACGTTTACATAAACATGCCTTCACATACGTGTTATTTTAAAACACAGAAGTTATTTTAAAACACAGAAGGACTTAAATACAAAATTCTAAGTCTTTTTATATAGATCTGCGGCGTCTTCTTCCACCCACGTCACAATGCACGGACGAAGCACGGACAGAGTACGGGCGAGCGAACACGTGCGAACGACGGGAGCTTGGAGAGAGGTATTTTCCTTCTCCCCCAGAACTGAGCACAAACGCTTTGTACGGTCTTCTCCAAAGGGTCCAGCACAAGTCCAAGTGTAGTAGTGTGTAGGGTTGTTGTCCCTCTTCTTTTTTCCAGGCCCCTACCCCCCTATTTATATGGGTTTTTAGGGCCGCTGGGAGTGGGCTACGGCCCCTTTGGGCCTGGCGCACAAACCCCCCCGCTGGGGAAACCCCCGCAGGGGGTGTTCCGCACAGAACCACCCCGCGGGGGGTGGCTTCTGCACAGACAGACCCCGTGGGGGGTGTCCAAGCCGTACAGGCTATAAAGGTGGGCCCCCAGAGTCTTTTCTGCCCATTTGACAGCCCGTTGACGCACGTTTGACGCCCGTTTGTAGTCGTTTGACGTGCATTCGCAGTCGTTTGACGTGCGTTTGTCTTCGTTTTCGAACCTCGAGGCCGTCTTGCGCGCCCGGACACGTGCACGACGTGCGCATACTTGTACGCACTTTTGGACATTGACTTTGCCTGTCAGAGGGTATATGTTCCGCCCTAACGGACCTTCGAACGTCACATTTAATTCATCATCCGAATTAAATCGGATTTAAAATATGAACTCGAACCCGTTTATCTCAGGTGTTCGACATGGGGGAGATCGGTTTTTCTCCCAAAACTCCGTATTTTCTGGGCAGATTTATTGCTCGGGCTTTTGTTTAAATCCCGGTATTTTCCCGGGTTCAACAAATGCCCCCCACGGGATATCCGTCGAAGACAGGGGCGACGGCGGGTATCCCGTGGCCGTTTTCCAAATGCATTTCTTTCTTCTGCACTTGTATTGATTGCCTTGTTGTACCGTCATTATTTCTAACAGTCAAACTTTTTGCTTGGCAGTGTTGACAATGCCTCGTTCATCGAGCCATCGCGAGGAGGGCAGCGGGGCATCCCGCCGACCGGAGGGCATTGTCCACGTACGGACGACCCGATGCCTTCATTTGCTCCTTGTGCCATCACGAGGGAGGACTTGCCCGAGCTTGGCCGCGGCGTCACTGTGTGCGCCCGGGGTCCTTTGGAGGAGCACTCACCGTCCGAGGGCACGGTGGATTCGGATTCAGTTGCCAAGTTTGAAGGAGTTTACTGCTATCTGAGGGGAGACAACTACCCCAAGCACTTTCCCCTGGACGAGCATTTATTCCCGTTTGTTTAGAGGTTCGTCCCTGACGGATGGGAGGGTTCTGCTGGTCTTCTGGCGATCGAACGGGTCCAGCTGGAGAGGGCCGTTCTGGTAGGCCGCGACAGCATGATGGGGATGTGCGGCTTCAGTTATCCCAGCTTTTCCCTTGGCTATCCCATTCAGGTGCAGTTTCTGGATGCAGACCAGTTGGGACTTTTTGGCTCTGAGTCGGCTCACCCCATCAGGGGACTTCAGTTGTACCGGCTGCTTGGGAGACCCATGGACAGCATAAGACCGGGACATATTTTGCCGGACATGTCTTGCTGCCTTCTGGTACTCAGTTCGCACCAGAGGGCTATGACCGACTCTGCTTCCTCGACCAGATTTTGAGTGAGGAGGCTACCAGCTGGTATGACAGGTGGTCCGTGGTTTCTTCACACCGCTTTCGCTTCGGCGCGACCGAGTGGCTGATGGGGGTTTTGCACCACTACCACGAGCTACTGGACCAAGTGGGCCTTCTGCACGCGGTCTCGGCCGCTCTCCACAGCTATCCGTGTCATTCAGGGCTGTTGCAGGCCCTGGCAGAGAGGTTCAACCGGAGGTTTAATACCTTCGGCACCGCGGAGGGGGAGACTTGCTTCGACCTGTAGGCCTTCCACCGGATTTCCGGCCTCCCTATCTCCAGCCGTTTCTACGAGGAGGTGTGCCTGGACGACCTCCATCGTGACTACTCTTCTGGTACCGGCTCCTACATCATGTCGTACAGCTTCAGATATTTGATGAAGGTCTGGCGAGATTTAGCCAGGTGCGGCAGAGAGCAGTGTCCTAGTACTTCCATGGGAAACGTGTGAGTGAGCTTTCACGCATGGGTCCGTTTTTTCTACAACAGCCTCTATTGTTTCTGCAACGGGTTTGCTTCAGATACCCGTGACATGGCCGAGTATAAGCATTTGTCCGTGGATTTCGAGGACAACCCTAGGCACCTGTGCGCGCCTCGGGACGGAGGCTGGAACCCAAGGCAATTTCCAGACAGGACCTACCTAGCGGCCTACCTTGTTTACTGGCTGGGTACCTTTGTCCTCCCGTTCGGGGAGGAGGGGCTGGTTAGGCCGGAGCTTATATACCCGACGTGTCTTCTTGCCGACGGTGTACAGTTGGCCCTGGCCCCCGCAGCTTTGGCCAACATCTTTCACGGTTTGGGAGACTTGACGGCCAGTCCTTCTCCCCGCGACAGAAGCGTCTCTCTAGCGACCCACTACTTCAGTGCTTGGGTAGGTCTTTTATTGCCTAAGCTGTGCCAAAGTGTCGGCATCAACGGTCCTTCAGCACCACTGCTTATGTTCCGAATCGTCCGGGCCAGGACGCCTATCAGCAGTTGACCGGGCTCCACGGCGGCTTTCCTTTGTGCCATCAGCCGGACAGCCGGGACTTGACTTCGCCTGTTGTTCGCGAGGCTTCCGGCCTTGGGCCGAGGAGGGCGACAAGGGGCGGATTTACCGCCTACCTTACCGTGCTGCTTCTAGTGGGTCCTCCTGCAAGGACTGGCTCTGCTGCGTTCACCCCAGTGTTTTAATTTTTCGCAAGGGGGCGTCTTTATACCTAAGCTTTGATCGTAACTTCGGGTACGACCAGGCTGTTCCTCCCAATGCTGATTTCGCCTTGACTGCTAGATTGTACAAGAGTCAAGATCGGAACCTGGTAGCTTCCAGTTGGTGGTGTTATTTTGCCAGGCACGACCCTTCCCCCGAGTGTTTCATCCCCGAGCAGCAGAGGGAGGGGAGGGTGGACATCTTTTACGCCCGATGGTGGTTCCGGCATAACTTGATATTTTGGGAGTATGCCAACCGTATCAAGGAAGCCGAGAGCACACGGCTGGCCAGGACGGACGTGCCTGTAGTGCTCATTTCGTCATCCTTTCTTCATAAGGAGTTTCCCAGACTTGCTGGGAGCCTAGGACAGCGCTTGCTTTGAGGCGCCGCAACATGAAGGGGTAGACTTCTGGACAGGCCGAGCGGAATGCTTATGTAGGGGCTTTAAAGCCCCTGGGGCGTACTGACGGCGGCTCGACGATTTCGAGGGGCAGCAGCGGATCACCAGGCGTTTATTCATGGTGGCGCCATTTCTTGCTAGACTGCGGGTATCCTCTGGACGCGACTCTCTCGAGCCCTATTCTCCCGGGCAAACAATAATTTGTGGCGGCAGTGGGAGAGGCACATCTGACATTCAATAGCACGCGTCGGGCCGATTGACTTCATCAGCCAAGTCGAGAGCGGCACGAGGCTGTTAGACTTCTGGGGCGCCGTGGTCGGGACTGGGAATGTTGTGAAAATCCCACCCGAGAAGGTGGTTCTTCCACCAACATTTTCTCCCGTGCCGAGTGGTATGTACCCTCTTCGCATACTCCTTGCTTTGCTTTCTTTCTTCCATAGTTGTCAAGGCGACAAAGCGACCAAGGCGTTTTTGGGCTCATTGTGTGCCTAAGCGCTTAGGCGCCCGCCTAAGCGGCGCCTAGGCGCTAAAGATAACGTCTAGTCTAGGTTATTTCAAGAGTGACATTCTATATTAACTCTGCGACAGTGTGTGTGAGATAGAGAGGAGAGGGGGGGGCGGGACTGTGTGTGTGTGTGTGTGTGTGTGACCGTGAGAAAGAGAGAGGCAGAGGGGGGGGGACGGGACTCTGTGTGTATGTGTGTGACTGTGAGAGAGAGAGAGAGGAGAGGGGGGGGCGGGACACTATCACACACACACAGTGTGTGTGACAGTGTCTGTGTGTGAGAGAGAGAGAGACTGAGAGAGAGAGGGGAGCGACCGTGAGAGAGAGACTGAGAGAGAGAGGGGAGTGACCGTGAGAGAGAGACTGAGAGAGAGAGGTAGAGAGAGAGAGGGGGTGCCGGTGGGACAGAGAGAGAGGGGGTGCGGTGGGACAGGGTGTGTGTGTGCCGGAAGGGGAGGGGAGAGCTTGACAGGAACTAGGGAAGGGGAGATGGGGGTGCCGGTAGGACAGGGAGAGAGGGGGTGCCGGTGGGACAGGGTGTGTGTGTGCTGGAAGGGGAGGGGAGAGCTGACAGGGAGAGAGGGGGTGCCGGTGGACAGGTGTGTGTGTGTCGGAAGGGGAGGGGAGAGCTTGACAGGGAACTAGGAAGGGGAGATGGGGGTGCCGGTGGGACAGGGAGAGAGGGGGTGCCGGTGGGACAGGTGTGTGTGTGCCGGAAGGGGAGGGGAGAGCTTGACAGGGAGAGGGGGTGCCGGTGGGACAGGGTGTGTGTGTGCCGGAAGGGGAGGGGAGAGCTTGACAGGAACTAGGGAAGGGGAGATGGGGGTGCCGGTGGGACAGGGAGAGAGGGGGTGCCGGTGGGACAGGGTGTGTGTGTGCCGGAAGGGGAGGGGAGAGCTTGACAGGGAACTAAGGAAGGGGAGATGGGGGTGCCGGTAGGACAGGGAGAGAGGGGGTGCCGGTGGGACAGGGTGTGTGTGTCGGAAGGGGAGGGGAGAGCTTGACAGGGAGAGAGGGGGTGCCGGTGGGACAGGGTGTGTGTGTGCCGGAAGGGGAGGGGAGAGCTTGACAGGGAACTAGGGAAGGGGAGATGGGGGAGCATACCTCCTCCGGCGGCAGCGACCTCCTCCGGCGGCGGCGAGACGGCAGCGGCGCGACGGCAGCGGCGCGACCTCCTCCGGCGGAGAGAACTCCGGTGCGGAACCCTACCTGGGTTGGACTCCGGGGGCGAAGCGGGGGTGGGAACGGGAAGACAGTGATCGCGAAGGGGAGTCGGGGAGGAGGGGGGTTTATAACCGGGGATGCGATCCACTAAGTGGATCGATCCACCAAAAGACCTGGGAGGCCATCTCAAGGCGCCCAAGCGGCCGCCTTGGGCCGCCTTGGGCCGCCTTCCCCGCCTTGGCGTCGCCTTGCGTCGCTTTCTTCTAACCCAATTAGGCGGCCCAATTAGGCGGCCCACTTAGGCGAGCACAAAAAACCGCCTTGGCGCCGCCTAGGCGGTCGCCTTGACAACTATGCTTTCTGCTTTTATGCTTTTCGCCTGCCGCATGGATGTATGTGCTTTTTCATTGCCATACTAATCAAATTTCTTTCTTTTCTTTGAACAGCAAGCTTCATCCATTTGACGGCGAGGCAAAAGCAGAACGCCTCCTACAACCAGAAGCGCCGCGCAAGCAGAAAGGCTGGTCCTCTACAGCCGGCTACCTGTGGGAGGGCTTCCAGGCCTTCCCCTTCGGATGGGGAAGGTAATTTTGATCTTCTTAAAGTTGTTTTTTGTTAATGGGGGCACCCCAAATCTGAGGTGGCGACTCATGCTTCTTTCTTTTTTTGCATGACAGCTTTACGCTCCCCCAGGGGTGAGGATCTTGTCGGGGCTACGCTGCATGATGATGCGAATCCCCTTGCCGATGACAATTATAACCCCACTTTCGATGGAACGCCATCTCCTGATGGAGCGGACCTTCCTCGGGCGTCACCGACTGAGCAGGGTACGATGAATATTTGTCTCTTTCGTCTCATCTCTCAGCTTTATTTTTTTTTTTTACAGCTTCGAGTTTGACACTTTCTTGCCCTTTGTTTTTTCTTTCCTTCTTTTAAGGCATGCGCCGGCAAGCATTATTACTGGCGAGGGAGTGGGGCGCTCAGACACGAACCCCTCCACTTTCGATGGGTCAGCCTCGCTGCAGACAATCCACGACCTGTTGACTTCGGGGCCAGAGACGGGGCTGCCTGACTGCTCAGACTTCAATTTTGTTGAGTCCGATGGGAGGACCTGGCCGCAAGTCCTTCATAGTGCTAGTAAGTGCCTTTTGGCCCTTTCGCCTTGTCATTGTACCGCCCCTTCTTTTTCTTTATGCGGTAAATGATCTCGCCTTTTTGTTTCAGTGACTATTTCCTCCATGGCTGAGCTTCCCAGTGCGTCCCCGCCTGAGGAGGGTAAGATCCCCAGGAGAACGAGTGGGGAGAGCAACGGTAAGAATTTTCGCCGCTAAGAGCGAGCTTTAGCATTTGTCCTGTCAGACTTTTCTTTTGACCGGTCAGGGCAAGGAATACCCGGCTCACTGTAATTAATGTTTGGTCTCTTCTTCTCTTTTTTCAGATACCGTCCGGCTTATAGCGGAGCTGGTGGCTGTGAGCCCGGCGATTGCTAGCCCTCCTTCTACCACGGTCGCGGCCGGCATGGAAACCACCTCTCGCGATGCTGCGGTCGCATCTTCCTCTTCGGGAGCCAGTGAGCCTTTGTCGGGTAATTTGAATGGCCGAGAAACTCCATTTGTGCTTCTCGTACCTCTTGACCATTTCTGCATTTACGTGCTTAACCTGCTTGATTTATTTCGGCAGGCAGATCAGCAGATGCTTCGGCCGAGGAGTGTTTGTGCCTCCCGGAGGCTCCGAGTCTGGAGACGACTACCGGGGAGGCCGGAGGAGCGGCATCCCCCGGGGAGGGCAACAGGAGTGTTCCTACGCCATCGGGCGCGCAGGGTTCGTGGCCATTTTGTCGAACCTTGACGGCTTTAGTTTCTCCCCCAGCATTGTTATGATACGTTTTGTAAACATATCATCTTTGCGCTGTGCTGACTTCTTTTTTTCTTTCCCTCTGGCATATGCAGGCGGTGACCTGCTCCAGCCTCCGTCCAGTGAGGTCTTGTTCGGGGAGCCTAGCACATTTCCGGACCACAGCGTTTCCTGGCCAAGCGCCCCTCAGGGTACTCAAATGCCCGAGACCGACGGGATGCTCGAATCCTTTATGAGATTTGCGCGGGCTGTTATGGAGGAGAGCAGCCCTCCCTCCGTTGAGGCCGTACGAGACGTCCTCCAGAGGAGTACTCTTGCCTACCATTTGATGGGCTGTCCGAGGGACCCCTGGGTGGCCGCAGTGGACTCTCTTTGGGGCGAGATGAAGCAGCTGCACCAGGAGGCAGCCTTGGCAGCCAATCGCCTCAAGATTCAGGAGCTTGGAGGCGAGATTTCGCTGCTGAGGGAGGAAGCTGGAGCCCTCGAGTTACAGATGACTGCCTCCCGAGAGCGTGCCCAGACTTTGAGGGCCAGGCGGGCTGGTTTTTGCAACGAAGTCGCCAAGTTGCGGAAGACGGCGAATGAGATCCAGAGACGCATCGCCACCTGCGAACTTTCTATTGCGACTCTCGATTGAGGGGTGTCCGAGGCTGAGGCGGAGATGGTCGCCTTGGAGTAGGACCGCTCTGATCTCCAGTTCAGGCTTGTTGCCCGTCAGGCCACTTTGGCTAGCTTGCAGGGTGGGGCACCCAGTGCTCTTTGAGCGGCGAGCCTTATGACTGTACTTTTGTTTCGAGCCGATGTCTATATTTTACCGGCTACCCCGAGGGCTTGTCTAGGGCTCCCATATGTTTAAGAAATGACAGATTTCGGATTATCGGCCATATTTTCTTTTGGCACCAGTGCGATCCTCATCTGCACCTTTTTTGCTTTGTCATTTGTTGTCGTCGTCGTTTTCCGGCCTGGCTTGTCTTGTTTCCTTCTCGCTTTCTCGTCCCGTGAGTTCGAGCAGCATTTCCTTCCCCTTTAGAGAAGTTCATTTCATTTCATCATCATTTTTTCTCTTTTTTTTTCACATTACCATCTCAAGCGCCCTTACGGGTTTTCTCCAAAGATGGCCCCCTTTAGTTTTTTCCGGTGCGCTCTTTCGGGTTTTCACACCGAGGGGTTACCCATTTTTGCCTGAGGCGCCTTTTCGGGTTTTCACCCCAGCTGGGTTTAGGGCCCTTTTGCCCTTGAACATTCCTTTTTGGGGAATGATCAAGTCCGCCAAGACATTCTATTTTTAGACTCTTTTTTTTCTTTTTTTTGAATCTTGGGGTCCAGGGTTGGACTCCGAGACATTTGGCTATGGGATTTGCAATTTGGACTTAGCCTACCATTGTGGTTTGCTGACTAAGAATTTGGCCTTGGCCTACCATTGCGATTTGTCGGCCAAGGGGGCATAAATTGGTCTACCTTATGGGTTTGTTGACCAGAGCAGAGGTATAGCCTACCATTTTGGTTTGCTGGCTAAGAAATATAACTTGGTCTACCATTGTGGTTTGTCAACCAAGAAAGATATAGGTTAGCCTACCATTTTGGTTTGCTGGCTAAAAGATAGGGGTTGGCCTACCATTTTGGTTTACTGGCCACGGGGTATATGGGTTAGCCTACCATTTTGGTTTGTTGGCTAAGGAATAATATGACTTGGTCTACCTTATTGGTTTGTTGACCAAGGAAGATATATGGGTTAGCCTACCATTTTGGTTTGCTGGCTAAGGAATGTGACTCGGTCTACCATTATGGTTACCGTCTTGGTTTGTCTGCTAAAGAGGGCAGCTTAGCCTACCATTTTAGTTTGCTGGCTAAGATTTTGACCTGGCCTACCTTGTTGACCAAGAGAGATACAGAGTAGCCTACCATTTCCGTTTGCTGGCTAAGAAAGATATAACTTGGCAAGTGATGTTTTTATTTTTTTTTTCTTTTGTTTGTTGTTTTTTTTTATTTTCACATTATCGACTCCCGCGCCCTTTCGGGTTTTCACATTAAGGGGTTATCGACTTTTGCCTGAGACGCCCTCGCAAGTTTTCACCTCAGTCGGATTTTAGACTTTTTTGCCCTTGGGCACTCCCTTTGTGGAGTGACCAAGTCTGCCGGAACATCTCTATTTTTAGTCCCTTTTTTCTTCTTTTTTTTTTTTTTTTTTGAAGCTTGGGATCCAGAGCAAGGCTACGGGACCTTAGGCAATAGGATTTGCAACTTGAACTTAGCCTACTATTGTAGTTTGTTGGCTAAGAAATTTGACCCGATCTACCATCATGGTTTGTTGACCAAGGGGGAATATAGGTTAGCCTACCATTTTGGTTTGCTGGCTAAAGGATTTGACTTGGCCTACCATCGTGGTTTGTTGACCAAGGGGATTTGACTTAACCTACTTTTTGGTTTGCTGGCTAAGGGAATTTCGGCTAGCCTACCATTTTGGTTTGCTGGCTAAGGAATTTGACTCAGTCTACCATTGTGTTTTGTTGACCAAGGGGCATAGTTCAGCCTACCGTTTTGGTTTGCTGGCTGAAGAGGGGCATGGCTTAGCCTACCTTATTGGTTTGTTGGCTAAAGGATTATATGACTTGGCTGACCTTGGTGGTTTGTTGGCCAAAGAGGTATGGGTTAGCCTACCATTTTGGTTTGCTGGCTAAATAATTTGACTTGGCCTACCATCGTGGTTTGTTGACTAAGAGGATTTGACTTGGTCGACCGTTGTGGTTTGCTGGCTAAGGTTTTGACTCGGTCTGCCATGGTGGTTTGTTAACCAAGAGACATGGGTTAGCCTACCATTTTGGTTTGTTGGCTAAGGTTTTGACTCGGTCGACCATCGTGGTTTGCTGACCAAGAGACATGGGTTTAGCCTACCGTTTTGGTTTACTGGCTGAGGGATTTAACCTGGTCGACCGTTGTGGTTTGTTGACTAAGAGAGGGTTTAGCCTACCATTTTGGTTTGCTGGCTAAAGGATTTGACTTGGCCTACCATGGTGGTTTGTGGACCAAGAGGGGCATAGCCTACCATTGTGGTTTGTTGGCTACGAAGGGGCAGATGTCTTGGTCTACAGAGGCGATTTGTGGACCAGACAGGGATTTGACTTAGCCTACCTTTTTAGTTTGCTGGCTAAGTTTTGACTCGGTCTACCATGGTAGTTTGTTGACCAAGAGACATGGTTAGCCTACCACTTTGGTTTGCTGGCTAAGGTTTTGACTCAGTCGACCATCATGGTTTACTGACCAAGAGACATGGGTTAGCCTACCGTTTTGGTTTACTGGTCGAGGGATTTGACCTGGTCGACCGTTGTGGTTTGTTGGCCAAGAAAGGGTTTAGCCTACCATTTTGGTTTGCTGGCTAAGGGGTTTGACCTGGCCTACCAATGTGGTTTGTTGGCCAAGAAAGGGTTTAGCCTACCATTTTGGTTTGCACGCTAAGGGGTTTGACCTGGCCTACCATTGTGCTTTGTTGGCCAAGAAAGGGTTAGCCTACCATTTTGGTTTGCTGGCTAAGGGGTTTGACCTGGCCTACCATTGTGTTTTGTTGGCCGGGGGGGTGGCATAACTTGGTCTACCCTATTGGTTTGTCGACCAAGAGAAAATAATCTAAAAAGAGACTTTTTTTTTTCTTTTTCGTACATTACCAACCCCAGTGCCCTTTCGGGTTTTCACCAAGGCTGGCCCCCTCTGACTTTTTCTAACATGCCCTTTCGGATTTTCACGTTGAGAGGTTATCTATTTTTGCTTAAGGCGCCCTTTTGGGTTTTCACCCCAACCAGATTTTTAGGCTTTTTTGCCCTTGAACACTCCTTTTGGGGACTGGGGAGTGGCCAAGTCTGTCGAGACATCTTTATTTTTAGTCCCTTTTCTTTTTTTCCCTCTTTTTTCTTTTTTTTTTTTTTGACATAGGCACATGTGCCCATTTTTTTTTAGCCCGGTTTGGGCATGGGGCTATCAAAGGGCGGTTGCCCCTAGAATTCATGTTCAAGGGCATAATAAATTTTCAAATGCCTGCCATTTAACGGCGGGAAGGGGCGGTCGCCAGTATGTGTCGCCAACATGTATACCCCACCTTCATAGACTCCGATAACCACATACGGCCCGCACCAGTTTGGTTGGAGTTTGCCGCTTGATTTGTCCGCCATGATTTCCCTTTGTTTGACCATAACGAGGTCACCCTTCTTGAAGGCACGAGGCCTGACTAGCTTACCATAAGCTCGAGTCATGCGGGCCTGGTAGGATTGGAGGTGTTTGTAAGCTTCCAACCTTTTGCCTTCTAGGTCGAACAATTCCTCCAACCTTCTTTCTATTTCTTGTCGCTCCTCAGGCTGAAAGTCGGTATGGACGGCTACCCTGTAGGATGACATTTCAACTTCAATGGGGAGCATAGCTTCCGCTCCGTACACCAAAGAGAAAGGGGAGTACCTAGTGGGGGTCCTATAGACCGTCCGATACACCCAGAGTGCTTCATGGATTTTCTCCCCCCAGTCGCGTTTGCGGTTGCCGACTATCTTGGCAAGCAGCTTGTAGAGGGTCTCGTTGAAGGCTTCCGCTAAACTGTTGGCTTGAGGATTATAGACTGTCAATGTCCTCCAGTCTATGTGGAATTTGGCCGCCAACGCATATATTGTCTTGTTTTTGAAGGGCGTACTGTTATCTGATACGATCCGGTGAGGGGTGCCAAACCTATAGATTAGGTGTTGCTTGACAAATTTGGCAACAGCTACCCCAGTCACCTCCTGGAGGGGGATTGCTTTTGCCCACCAGGAGAAATAGTCGGTGGCTGCCAGGATGAATTTGTGGCCGCCGGAGGATGGTGGGAAAGGTCCCACGATATCCATTCCCCATTCCGCAAAGGGCCATGTAGGGGTAGTTGGATGTAATTCATTTGGTGGTTTTCTTGGTACCGAACTGAAGACCTGGCATTGATGACACGCGCGGGCGTACTGGACGCAATCCGTGTACATAGTTGGCCAGAAGAAGCCTTTTAGCTTGATGTTGATTTTTATTTTGTCTCCTGCTTGATGGGCCCCGCACAGTCCAGAGTGGACTTCATGTATGATGACTTTGGCTTCCCTGGGGGAGAGACATCTTAGGAGGATGGACTTGTCTTTTTCATGGACAAGTCGGTACAATTGGTCCCCGACCAATTGATAAGACATGGCCCGCCGTAGCAGTTGGACTCTTTCAGTCCGATTTGGGGGCAGCCAACCGTTCTTTATTTGGATGATCGGTCGGCGCCAGTCTTCTTCTTGGCTGGCTTCTTCAAGGGTGTTGACCTCCACAATTTCCGGGTCGGATTCGTCCTCGAGGACGCTGGGCATCAACCTCCTATGTCGGACGGTTATACCCAATTCCCCTTCGGGGGGAAGCTTTAGAGCAGACGCCAATTTGGCTAGAGTGTCTGCCTGAGTTTTAGCTTCTGGGGACATGCCCAATTTCGAACAAATAGAACCTCTCACGGAGCTTCATTACTTTGGCATGATAGGGTATCAGTTCTTGTTTCCGAACATCATAATCCCCCAGCACTTGACGGATGACCAACTGTGAGTCTCCGTAGACTTTTATACATTTAATGCCCATTTCAACGGCCAGTTGAAGTCCGACAATCAACGCTTCATATTCAGCTTGGTTGTTGGTCAATGGCTTCATGAGGGCGCATGAATTGTGGAGTATCCCACCTTGTGGAGTCACTAGAACGATGCCCGCTCCGGAGGTGAAAGTCAAAGTAGAGCTCCCAATGTGGTAACTCTATGGCAAGAGTATTTCCGCTCTCTTGAACGGGGGATTCTTCTTGTTGACTCCCCTCCCCTTGAGAGAGTGAGAGCGTTTCCTCCTCAAGAAGTTTGAACTCGAGGGGAGAGCCTGTCGGGAGCGGGTGAGCCGCCAGAAAGTCAGCCATGCCTTGCCCTTTGATTGTTTTTCTTGGGACGAAGGTGATATCAAACTCCATAAGGAGTAGGGCCCACTTTCCCATCCTCCCTTACAACACAGGTTGGGTGAGGAGTCGCTAGACATACTTTCTCCACGGGGGAATAGCGGTGCTCCGGGCCCACCAACATTCTGCTGAGGTAGTATAACGGCTGCTCTTTGCCTTCCTCGTTTGTTTGTGCCAAGAGCGCTCCTAGCAACATTTCCATGGCCGCAATATAGAGGATGAGCGGCTTTCCTTTCACCGGGGCCCCCAACACGGAAGGAGTAAGGAGATACTCTTTAATTTCTTCAAAGGTAGGCACTCTCGGTCCCATATGAATGGGGCTCCTTTCTTCATCAATTTGCTGAAGGGAGCGCATCTGCCCGAGAGATTGGAGATGAACCGCCTTATATAGGCCAGCCTTCCCTGGAGTGATTTCAGCTCCATCAGGGTTTTTGGCGGTGGCAATTCTTTGATAGCCTTGATTTTGACGGGATCAATTTCTATCCCGCGATATTTGACAATGAACCGAGGAATTTGCCACTCAAAACGCCAAAGGCGCACTTCATTGGGTTCATCTTCAGTTGGTGCTGACGAAGTCTTTCGAAGACTTGGCGTAAATCGCCCAGATGGTCTCCTCGCCTTTTGGTCTTGAGGACCAAATCATCGACATAGCACTCGACTGAGTTGTGGAGCATTTCACCAAAATTTTTTGTCATGGCCCTTTGATAAGTGGCTCCAGCATTCTTAACGCCGAAGGGCATTCTTTTGTAATTGTAGATCCCTTTGGGGGACCTGAAGGCAGTATGGTCCTTATCTTTGGGAGCCATACGAATTTGATTGTAGCTCGACGACCCGTCCATAAAGGATAGCGCTTCGTGTCCCGTGGTCATATCGACCATTGTTTCGGTAATCGGGACCGAGAAGTCGTCCTTCGGACATGCCTTGTTCAAGTCCCTGTAATCGATACAGATCCGGACTTGGCCATTCTTCTTTTTCAATGGCACTATATTAGCCAGCCAAGTCGGGTAGATGCAGGGTTCGGTGAAGCCGACTTCGAGGAGTTTGTCCACCTCGGAATTTACTTTCAGCTCCAGCTCGTGGCGCATACGCCTTTCGGCCTGTTTGATCGGCTTTGCTGCAGGGAGTATTGACAGCTTGTGCTCGGCCACAGAGGGATCCAGGCCTAGCATTTCTCTGTACGTCCACGCGAAACAGTCTTTGAACTCTAACAAGAGTTGTTGATATGACTGTCTCTCCTCTTCATTAAGGAGAGAGCTGACGAAGATTGGTCGAGGTTCTTCTGGTCCCCGAGGTTAAGTTCAACCAGTTCATCCACGATAGCTTGCCCGCCATCTTCAAGTTCGCGGGGCGCCGGCTGTAAATCGATGAAATCCTTTTCTTCATCAGAGTCGGCGATGTGGACGTCATGGTATTTGAAGCCCTCCTCGGCAACCGGCCAAAGTTGTTGTTCCTCATATTGAGGTGCTTCTTGGAGTGGTGCCTCATTTGCGAGGACGGTATATCTCCTCCTTCCTGCGACTTTGTCATGGAGGTAGGGGTTGTCCACTGGCGTGGCGATGATCGGGTAAAGGCACAAGCCCAACGGTATTTACCGCATAGTAGGCCTCGAAGTCCTCCCCTCTATCATAGCCCAACCCCCTTGTGTCTTTCGTACAATTAGAGGGTTGCCCTCGGAGTTGCTTCGGGTACCACAGCTGGTGGAAATAGTCCTGCCGAGAAGGATCTTGCATCTGCACGATCTTTTGCTTTTGGCATAATTTCTTGATGCGTCCAGACATGTCGTCCATTTCTTGGACGGGCTCAAGGGCGATTTGAGTCATCTGACTCCAGCCGAAGTTGTCTTTAAGGGGCCCATATGGAAGCAGGTCCCCCTTGTAGAAGATGATTGGTTTGGGCTTCTCGCCTTTCTCGAGACTATCCCTTTTGTAATGGGTGACGATGAGCGTTTTAAGCCGTTCCACCCTGTTCTCCTCCCTATGAAGGGCAGCTGCATGTATGCTAAAGGCAAGGAGATGCTTTGATTGATGGCCTCACCGATGGCGTTTGCTTCATAATTGATTTCCCGCCTTTCCGAGCAGCTGGGCCCAGGCTCGGTGGACTCAACGAGGTGGCCAAGTCGGTGAATTTCTAGGAGATCTTTGTTGACAGTAAAAAGCTCCTCATTGTCCTCGTCTTGCGTTTCTTGACTCGCACCGGCATTTTGCTTTCCTTTGCCTTTTGGTGCGGTCGATGACTCGCCAAGGGGCTCGCCGAAATATAACTGGGCATCTGCCAGATTACATTCATTTGGGCGGAAAGGGGCCCGGTCGGCGAAGACAGTATGCTGCTCTCCCTCCTTGACATATTTTATGCACTGGTGGAGCGTTGAAGGGATGACCCGATTTTCATGCAGCTAGGGTCTCCCCAAGAGAGCTTTGTATGACGTATTCGCATTGATGATGTAGAACACGACCTCGGTGGTGAAGCCATCCATGATTAGCTGCACTTCAACCTTTCCCAGGCGTTTTCGGAGTTCTGATTGAACCCGGCAATTCTAACATCATTTACCCTCTGCAGGTAGGGCATGAATTATAAAGACTTGAAAGTCTTGAGGGGGATGATATTGACAGATGCCTCAAAGTCAACCAAGATTCGGTTGAGCTCGTGCCCATTGACTTTTCCTTGCATGTACAAGGGGTGATTGTGGTACAGTGAGGGCAACAACATATCTTTGTCAGAGAATGTCACCTCTGCTGCTACTGTCTCAAGGGCTTGAGTTTGGAGTTCGGTCACATGGGCTTCATAGACCTCGGGCTCTTGCAATATTTTGATGAGAGCCGCTCTCAACTCCTTGCTCCAAGCGATGGCGTCCCATATGGTGACATTGGCGGGGAACCGCTTCATGTGTTGTAAGATTTTGCGGTCGGCCCGAGCACGAACTTGATCCAACGGCAGGACCATGTCTGCCAAAGACTCTGGAGGCTGCCCGGATTTGTCGCTTCGCCTCACCCCTGACCGCTCATCTAGCCTCTCTTTGAATAAAGGGGCCAAGAGACCCTCCTCTGGGGCGGAAGTTTCATCTTTGTCCTTTCCAGGTGGAGCGGGAGGGTCGACCTGCTTGATAGCCCTTCTGTAGGGGAGTTCGCTTGTGATCTCCTCCTGTTCCTCTTCTTCTTCGTCAGAGGGGCCGAAGACGAAGGAATTCACCCGTACCTCCACTTCGGGGACGGGCTGAGGCTTTTCGCCTCGGAGGACTATAATTTTGTCAAGGCTGGGCGAGCTTGGCTTCTCGCCGGGGGGCAGGGTAGATTTCTTTCTTCGTCCACGACCTTTTCCTCTGCCTCGGTTGCGGCATTGATATGTCGCCACACGAGTCTTGTCGGCCGGTGGCTGCAGGCTTGCAGGCGGCGGTATTGACACCATATTGCAAGAGAAGTTCTTCAGCATTTCTTCCAACTTCTCGATGGTAATTTCATCCTCCTTATAGAAGATGGCCAATTCCTCAGGCAGAGGCAGCTTCTCGCCTTCTTGCACCCGTTGAAGCATTTGATGGAGCCAGCTTTTGAGCCTCATTTTGCGCTCCATCTCTTCCCAAGGAATGTATTTGTCCAACGGGACTCCCCTGGTGGGCTCGACATATTCCTCCAGCTCATCGATGAGCTTCTGCAATTTCTGGAGCGGAGTCAGCTCTAGTGGGGCCATCATCGCCGCCGCTTGTTCAGCTTGTTTCTTCAGGCGTCTTTTCATATTCTTTTGCATGTTCTTCTCTTGTTTCTTTGCTTGCGCCATTTCGAGTGGCGACAGCTCCTTTGCTTGTACAGCTGATCGAGAGGTATTCTCTCGGCCTAGGCAATTATGCAACCCTCCCCTTTTAGGGAATGTCAGAGGAAAGCGCATCCTGGGGGCCACTGTGGTCCGGTCGGCTTCATCTAACTGATGTTGAAAGGTAGAATTAATTGCCTACTCAATTATCTCGGGCGGCAATTCTTGGAATTCGGCCATATAGGGGCGCGGCTCTTGGACAGCTGGCTCTATCACTGGCTTTTTGCCCCTGCGGTCTTCATCTTGCTGCCTGGGAGGCTGTGAGGACTCTGGCTGGGTCCCGATCCCACCGCTTTGTTTGGAGGCGGGTCGAGAATGTCCATGTCGGACACGGCCCTCTTGGTTACGCACCGGGTTAGGCTCCTCATTTGGAAATATATCTTCAGGGTGCTGCCCCAAGCTTCTACCTCCGAAAGTTTGCTCATAAGGAGACGCAACTTGATGTCGCCGAGATCCTTTCTTTCGCCAAGGAGGTTGTCACGGGACTTCTTCTGCCAAACTTTCAATGTCGGCTGGAGATCGCGTCGGCGAGATGAGCCACCCTTGTTCGTCGACTTCTGGGGCCTTGAGATTTGCAAAGTACATATAGTCACTTTGCTCAAATTCCGCTGGGCTGCTTCCCTGGCTTTTTTCAAGACCATGAAATTGCCTTCCAAGTAGATCTTTCCCTTTTGTATGAGGGTTTCAGTCCAATCTCGGACAATCGGACACCTGTCCGTGGGGTGCAGCAATATGGCGTGATATCGGCAATACGTGGGGTGGTTTATCTCCTCCTCAGTGTACGTCGGTGGCGGCTCATGCGCCATTACACAGCCTTCCCGCAAGAGCTTATCGAAAATCTTCCTGATATTCCCTGTTGCAAAGGGATTCTAGTGGGAAATTCGCCATCCTGGATACCATAGGGTGGGGGCTCCGCTAGAGGAGCCAGCTTGCACCATCTCTGGCTCTGGGAATGTGAATGCCGCCGCTGTATAGACTTCGGGCGGATGGATGACGTTGACCGAATGGGTAACAACGTCAGCTAAGTGGTTCGCCCATTCGCGAACATGAGGCTGCGGCGAATCGACGCGGGCGTTGCCCAGGTCAATGACCCCTTGGTTGACCCATGCTTCAACCTTGTCTTTAAAGGCGTGGCAGTCCTCCAGATCATGTCCCGCGACTTGATGATATATACAATAGTTTGCCGAGATGCTTGTTGGCGGCTGGCAGCCTAATAATCCTCCCCGCAGGCAGGCGCGGAAAAGCGCCAATGTCCGATGGCGTAGGAAGGAATATAACCTTTCGGCGGCCTTATCATCAGACGGGCTTGAAGATTCTTCCGATACCCATCCCTCGCATAGGGGACGAGCCAGGCGCGCAAACATGGCCACATGAGCCGGGAGTCTTTGATGGAAAGCAGTCAGGCGCTCATCCATGCTCCTCAAGTATATCAGCGCTTTACGCTGACCATGCCGCAGTGATTGAACCTGCCTTTCAAGGCTTTGTACTACCTCTGACAACGATCTCTGTCTGAGGGCCGAGAAGTGATGGCTCTCGTCCCCGTTTGTGGACTGAGAATCCGTGGATTTGCCTCGGGGTCCTCCGAACCGGGGATCGGCACGTTGATATGGATCATGTTGGCCGATTGCTTTGATTGGTCCCAGGCATGAGGTTGTGAGGGATCAACCAAGTTGTCTTGCATCGCAATGTGGCGACTCTGGATCAGCTTTTGCACTTCATTTTTGAAGACAGCAATTTTCAATGGAGTGCCCCAGTATGCGGTGATAGAGGCAGTAATTTGGCTCATTCACCCTATCCACTTCGCCTGGCCTTTGGGCCCTGGGAGTGTTATCAAGTCGTTCTTCATGCATAGCTTGAAGAGCTTCCTTGTATGCTCCTTTTTGAAGGAGTAGGGCGCGCTCATACGCTCGGCAATGATGTCAGAGGTGGTCTTCCTTCCGCCTTCTTGCTTGGAGCGCCAAAGACCACGACCTTCTTTCCCTGGCTTTTCGGGGTGAAGTCCACAACATTGACTTATTTGCCAGAGGCGCGCTCCTTGTTTGGCTTGTTTCTGGAGGAAGCATGCACCGGGTTATCGGCGAAGAACATTTCGATCTCCGCAACAACCGAGTTGAGTGGTCGAAGCCTTTGATATTTATGCCC
This sequence comes from Colocasia esculenta, assembly GCA_014218235.1. Taxonomy (NCBI): domain Eukaryota; kingdom Viridiplantae; phylum Streptophyta; class Magnoliopsida; order Alismatales; family Araceae; genus Colocasia; species Colocasia esculenta. The sequence goes on along the minus strand of CM024762.1, from coordinate 69,840,470 downwards.
AACAACTTTTCACTTATTTCAGCCGCCAGGCCCCGTCGACAGATGGTTATAACATGTTCTTGCATCGGGGGATTGTCGAACCTCATGCTGAAGTCACGCCACCGCTAGATAAAGTCGAGTGTCGTTTCCCCTTTTCTCTGCTTGAAAGAGCATAGCTCTGCTAGCGACACCTTTCTCTCGGCCGTCTGGAAGCGGTCGATGAATTTCTTTTGGAGGTCGGCCCAATCGACAATGGAGTTGGGCCTCAACGTCAAGTACCACTGGAAGGCAGTGCCCGTCAAGGAGGTTGTAAAGTAACGGAGGAGATAGGATTCGTCAAATGCCAAATCTCCCATAGCCGTTATGTAGTAGGCCAGGTGCTCATTTGGCGAGCTCTACCCATCAAACTTCTGCAACTTTGGCGCCTTGGGGCAGTCCGACAACAGCTTCTTGAATTGATGGTGGACGGGATACGGCACACAGTATAGATCCACAGTGGCGGTTCCCTTGCCTCGCTGGGCGAAATGGTCATCCACGATCTTTTCGATCATCTGTCGCTGGGCCACAATGTCTTCTGCTGCGGAGGCCTGGGAGTTTATGCCCCGGCGCGGCTGTTGGGCCGGATCGACGGTGTAATCGTTGGCCGCAGCTACCTGCTGGTTGACATCGGGCAGTCGCCTTGTTGAAGTCTTCTTCGAGCATTTTGGATTGCCATCGGCACCGGGCGGCGTGGCGTATTTGCCCCTGCCTGTTGCCCCCTCTCTATCATGAGGTTGGCCATTTCAGCCTGCCAGCGCTGTATGATTTCATATTTGGCGTCGTCTGTCATCGCCTGAAAAGCAGCTCTGGTTGGCAGCATAAGGAATACTTCTGGCCGTCCTTCATCAACCGGGGGCCGTTGGTCCTCGGGATGGAGGCTTGCGACCTCGTCTTCTTCCGCTCCTTCAAGGTCCTCCTGGATTTGGCCCGGGAGCGACCTTTGATCATGTTCAAGTGGCGGCTCAATGACTAGCCCTTGATTTGAGGGTCTGGCCTGACCGTCGTGCTGTCCTTGAGGGGGTCTTCTGGCAGCATTCCGGGTATACCGAAAGATAGCATCGCCTCCCCGGCTGGGTTCATCTACCCTGGCCACGTCGGCGGGGACGCCGGATGGCTCGCCAAGTCCCTGCCGGAAGCATAGCAGGTGAAGATCTTCATTCCTCACCTTCTTCCGAAGTCCGCAGCACCCTTCGCTTCTTTGACTTTTGCGTGCCTATGCGAAGTGCCACCCCCAGCCTATTGAAGACTGAGGTGCTCAGTCTTTCGAAGACCGAGACCCCGGTGCGGGAGCTTCAGTGCCACTTGCATCTCCCCCTAGAGCAGGTTCCGCTTGGGCAAGACGAAGTTAGGCTTCCAGTAGACGCCCCTCCTTTTCTGTACGCGAGGACGAGGAGGTTCGGGATTCGTCATCAGCATCCTTCTTAATCTCCATCCCCCACATCGAGCAAGTCTCTGTGGGGTGATATTCCCGGGGTTTAAATGCCGTCCATATCGAGCAAGTCTCTATGGACACATGGTATTTAAATACCCATGTTCTCCCCGCCCATCGAGCAAGTCTCTGGGATGGTGGATTTTGTGCTTATATGTATATGTTTTCTTGAGGAGACTCTGCCCAAGCGGAGGTTCTGCCCAAGGACATATTCGTATATTCACAATTTGTGTTCTTATATATATGTTTCTTAAGAAAAACTCTGCCCAAGTGGAGATTCCGTCCATGAACACATATATAAGATCACAAATTTGTAATTATACAAATATGTTCCTTAAGGAGAATCTCGCCCAGGCAAAAATCTCTCTCAGGGGACGTATCCATGTAAATACAAACTCGTGTTATATGTATATGTTTTCTTGAGGAGACTCTGCCCAAGCGGAGGTTCTGTCCAGAACATATTCGTATATTCACAAATTTATGTTCTTATGTATATGTTCCTTAGGGGAAACTCTGCCCAAATGGAGACTCCCCCAAGAACATATCCATAAAATCACAAATTTGTGCCTATACGCATATGTCTCTTAGGAAGAATCTTGCCTGGACAAAGTTCCCTCTGAGTTCATATTCATATAATCACGAACTTTATGTTTATATAAATGTATTTCTTAGTGGAATCTCTGCCCAAATAGAGACTCTGCCCGAGAATATATCTATATAATCACAAATATGCCCCATTGCGTGTATGTTTCTCAAAAGGGAATCCCGTTCATACGGGGGCACCTTCCCATCGGATACTCTGCTCAAATGGAGATACCGTTTGAGAATATATTCACAACGTGCAAATTTGTGTTTATACACATATATCTCTTCAAGGTAAAATCTCTCCGGGCAAAGCTTCTCCCGAGAACGTGTGGACATGAGCATAAGCCCATATAAACATGCCATTACAAGGACACCCTGCCTAAGTGGGGACTCGTCAAGACATACTCATATATTCAAAAAAAAAAAGGGATTGTGATAATATACACACATCCAAAGAAAAAAGGGAAATAAGACAGGAACCGTGCTCAGATACCCCAAATGGGAGCACATATGCACCTCCACGAGAACTATATCCGTGGAAATGGACTTCGGACAAAAATCACAATATGACAAGGACTTCCATGGAGATACATCCATATGCTCTCCGGAAATTGTACCCGCACAAGTGCAAAATGAGGAGGAAAGAAACTCTACCTCAAACTCGGACTTTGCTCAAAAAGGGCACTGTAAAAGAACCCCATATGAAAATTGGCACAATCACCCTTCTAATACGGAAGTGTTGCTTGGGTTTAATACCCCCAAATTCAGAATCAAAATCCACGGGTATATACCCGTTCATAATAATAATTCTCATGTTTTCCCAATAAAAATCCATAATCACCTTTGCAAAAAGGAGAAAAACCTCAAATCGGTCCACGGGTATATACCCGCTCCCCTTTTCAAAAGAAATCAGACTTTGGACTCCAAAAAGGCTGTCATTTCAAAAATGGAATATCCAAAGCAAAAAGCATTTCAAAATAATCAAAAGAAATGAAAAAACATGTCATAATCAGGATTTTCTAAGAAAAAGCATGTATATTTTTCTCGTCCTTTACTATGAAATGGTATTCGGGTTTAGACCGGTATTAAATAATACCAAGTGTCCTAACTCGATGTAAATGTAACATCGATTCCGGTCGATGGAGACAGAGGTCCAGCACATGTTACCCTAATCACCTGATGAGAATAGACATGGGACTCAAGGAGTTCAGATTAAAAACGGCGCACCCGTCCGTTCGCGGACACACCCGTCCGTTCGCGGACACAACCCGTCCGTTTCTCGGACACCACACCTGTCCGTTTACGGACACACCCGTCCGTTCCACGGACACCATACTCGTCCATTCCCCGGACACCAAAATTCTTCTTCCGCATTGCGCGGACTCTTTTTCTGTCTGTTAGACAGGCAGGCACGCCCCACAAATATCAAAAATATAAAATATTGGAAATAAATACATGCACCAAATAAAACGAATGAACAAAACCGAGTGTGAAAGAAAGAGGAGAACGGAAATCTCTCTTCCCCCCCGTGTCAACAGCTGGCACGCCGGTGGGACCTCTTCTCACCATTCATAGTAAAAAGGATGAGACTTATATGCTGTTTATGAAAATCCTGATACTGCTATTTCCTTTTGAAGGTACTTAAAAAGAAACAAATCTCAAACTGCTGAAGATGGCCGTCACTTATGGACGCTAGTCGTCAACAATCATGCCAGGTTCGGTTACCTGGCGACTCCGATCATATTCGGAGATTTCCCTGCAGTCGTCGGATCCCCTTTCTTTCTGGGAGTGGTTCCGGCCCATCAACAGGAGGAAGCTGCTCAAATATCTTCCTCCCACAAATCAAAGAAGAGTCACAACAACAATGGGCATATCAAGGCTCGTTCCGCTCCTGTCAAAACAGGCACCCAAATGCCTGTGAAGATGTTGCTGTCAAAGGGGGCAAACCCCATTCAACTCAAGCTCGGACCTATTCGGTCTATATGATCTCTTCTACCATTGTGGCTCCTGTCTCCTCACAGTGGGGGCAAAATAAACGCCACAAGAACAGGAGGCCGTCCGCCGCCATCTCCAGATCTGGCAAGTCCGTCATGGTCGGAAATGTGCGAGTGCGCCTTGATGGTACTCCACCTACCACTCCTCGTGATAGGTATATTCCAAATATTCCAACCTCGAAGCGCTTCTCAGCTCTACGGTGGTTCCGGGGGAAGCATGAAGATTCCATGGTGAAAGTCGATGTCAAGCAAAAGCGCGGCATTTTACCAAGTTGAAACAAATCTGGGTTCCCAAGAAGAGAGTCCAGAAGTTCAAGAAAGATCAAGCAGATGCATCAAAGGTGATTCGAAGAAAAAGTAACACCGAAGATGCCTCTCTTCAATATGCCGGATCTGAATATCCCAGAGGATGGAAAAGAAAAGGCATATACAAAAAGCCAAACTACAATCCTCAAGGCCCGGAGAATACCCGGGTAGTCGAAGAAATTCCAACTCAACAATCCAATCCTCGAGTATCGGTCTTCGACCGTATATCGTGGATCCCAGAATTTTGTAAGCCAAGAGCAATCCTAGCACCAGTACTCGTCCGTCAAAAAGGCGACGTGTTACTGGGGCAGCTCGGGGAACACCCAAGCTTATAATCTTCTCATGCTATACTATGGAAGGGAAGTTGGCGAACTTGCAGAGCATATTGCGGAAGCCACCCCCAGTATTCCCACAGAAGAGATCATATGGACCGAATAGGTCCGAACTTGAGTTGAATGGGGTTTACCCCTTTGACAGCATCATCCTTTATGGGCATTTGGGTGCCCTCATTGACAGTAGCAGAACGAGCCTTGACACGTCCGCTGTTGTTGGACTTCTTCTTTTTGGTTTGTGGGAGGAAGATATTTGAGCAGCTTCCTCCTCCTGATGGGCCGGAACCACTCCAGAAAGAAAGGGGATCCGACGACTGCAGGGAAATCTCAGAATATAATCGGAGTCGCCAGGTAGCCGAACCTGGCATGGTTGTTGACGACAAGCGGTCCGTAAGTGACGGCCATCTTCAACAATTTGTGATTTGTTTCTTTTCAAGTACCTTCAAGAAGGAAATATCAGTATCAGGATTTTCATAAAAAGTATGTAGGTCTCGTCCTTTGTTACTATGAATGGTGAGAAGAGGTCCCACCGGGCGTGCCAGCTGTTGACACGGGGGATTTTCATCAATTTCTTTTTTCTCTTTTTCCATTCGTTTTGATTCATTTGTTTCATTCCATTTGGGTGGTATTCATTTGTTTCGCATGCTTTGATTTTTATATCGCGGGGCGTGCCAGCCTGTCTAACAGACAGAAGAAAGAATCCGCGCAATGCGGAAGGGAATTTAGGTGTCCGTGAGGCGGACGGGTATGGTGTCCGTGAAACGGACGGGTGTGTCCGCGAACGGACGGGTGTGTCCGCGAACGGACGGGTGTGTCGTTTTTTTTATCTGAACTTCTTGAGTCCCATGTTATTCTCATCAGGTAATTAGGGTAGCATGTGCTGGACCTCCATCTCCATCGACCGGAATCGATGTTACATTTACATCGAGTTAAAACTCTTGGCATATTTAATACCAATTTCTAACCCGAATACCATTTCATAGTAAAAAGGACGAGAGAATATTACATGCTTCTTCTTAGAAAATCCTGATTATGACATGTTTTTCCTTTCTTTTGATTGTTTTGAAATGTTTTTGCTTTGGATATTCCATTTTGAAAATACTGCCTTTGTAGGAGCCCAAAGTTTGATTTCTTTTGAAAAGGGGAGCGGGTATATACCCATGGACCGATTTGAGGTCTTTTCTCCTTTTTGCAAAAGGTTGATTATGGATTTATTCGGGAAAACATGGGGATTATTATCATGAACGGGTGCATGCCCGTGGATTTATGATTCTGAACTTGGGGGTATTATAACCCGGAGCAACACTTCCGTATTAGAAGGGTTATTGTGCGGATTTTTATATGAGGTTCTCTTGTAATGCCGTTCCTAGGCAGAGTCCGAATTTGAGGTAGAGTTTATTTTCTCCTCATTTCATGCTTGTGCGGGTCCAATTTCCGGAGATCATATGGATGTATCTCTACGGAAGTTCTTGTCATATTGTGATTTTCTGTCCGAAGTCCATTTCCACTCCGGAGAGCATATGGATGTATCTCCATGGAAGTCCTTGTCATATTGTGATTTTTGTCCAAAGTCCATTTCCACTCCGGAGAGCATATAGATGTATCTCCATGGAAGTCCTTGTCATATGTGATTTTTGTCCAAAGTCCATTTCCACGGATATAGTTCTCGTGGAGGTGCATATGTGCTCCCATTGGAGTGTCTGAGCACAGTTCTTGTCTCACTTCCCTTCTTTGGATGTGTGTATATTATCACAATCCCCTTTTTTTATTTTGAATATGTGAATACGTCTTGGTGAGTCCCCACTTAGGCAGGGTGTCCTTGTAGAGATATTTTCATATTGGCATATGCTTGTATCCATGTATTCTCGGGAGAAATACCCGGAGGGACTTTGCCTTAAAGAGATATATGTGTATAAACACAAATTTGCACTTTGTAATATATTCTCAAACGGTATCTCCATTTGAGCAGAGTATCCGATGGGAAAGAGCCCCCCGTATGAACGGAGTCCCTTTTTTTTGAGAAACATATACAAACGGGGATATTTGTGATTATATAGATATTTCTCGGGCAGAGTCTCTATTTGGGCAGAGATTCCACTAAGAAATACATTTATATAAACATGAAGTTTGTGATTATACGGATATGAATTTAGAGGGAACTTTGTCCGGGCAAGATTCCTCTAAGAAACATATGCGTACAGGCACAAATTTGTGATTTTATGGATATGTTCTTAGGGGGAGTCTCCATTGGGCAGAGTTTCCTCTAAGAAACATATACATAAGAACATAAATTTGTGAATATACGAATATGTTCTCGGACAGAACCTCCGCTTGGGCAGAGTTTCTTCTAAGAAACAATACATATAACACGAGTTTGTGTTACATGGATACGTCTCCTGAAAGAGATTTTTGCCTGGGCGGGATTCTCCCTAAGGAACATATTTGTATAGTTACAAATTCGTAATCTTTTATATATGTGTTCTTGGACGGAATCTCCACTTGGGCAGAGTTTCGTCTTAAGAAACATATATATAAGAACACAAATTGCGATATACGAATATCCTTGGGCAGAACCTCCGCTTGGGCAGAGTCTCCTCAAGAAAACATATACATATAAGCACAAAATCCACCATCCCAGAGTCTCGCTCGATGGGCGGGAGAGAACATGGGTATTTAAATGTCATGTGTCCATAGAGTCTGCTCGATATGGACGGCATTTAAACCCCGGGAATCACCCATTCTCAGAGTCTGCTCGTGTGGGGGATGGGGATTAAGAAGGAGTGTTGATGACGATCACGCCGACGCTCTCTTTCCGCGCCTGGCCTATCGGGCTAAAGAAGGGGATTTGTACCTTCGATCACCAAGCAGGGGGATTGGAGAATGAGAGAGGGAATGAGCAAAGGCTCTTTTTCTATTTTCCTGGGATTTTCCCAACAGGGCTTCGCCAGAGCAAGCAGAAGACCCCCCTTTCCTTTGGAATAGGGGGGGTATTTATAGGGGTTCGGCCCCTTTACATGCGTGGGAGAGAGAGAGAGAGCCCCTAACCGATGGTGACCTCATGATGAGGTCACCATCGGTTAGGGCCAACCGATGGTGACCTCATCATGAGGTCACCATCGGTTAGACGTCACCATCGGTTAGGGGAGATTCCCCCTTAACCGATGGTGACCTCATCATGAGGTCACCATCGGTTAGGGGCAACCGATGGTGACCTCATGCTTAGGTCACCATCGGTTAGCCCCTTAACCGATGGTGACCTCATGTTGAGGTCACCATCGTTAGGGGGAGACCCCCCCTTAACCGATGGTGACCTCATTGTGAGGTCACCATCGGTTAGGGGGTCCTAACGATTGGAGAGAGAGAGAGAGAGAGGGGGGGATTTTGCCTATAAATACCCCCCCTACACCCCTCATTTACAAGGGTATATGCCCAGGTGCTAGAGTTTTTCTTCTGTCCCGGAGTTCTGCCCGACTTCTCGGAGTTCTGCCCGATCGGAGGGTGCCTTTGCAAGCCTCGGAGTTCTTCCTCAAGCTTGTTCTTTGTGCTTGTTCTTCGTATTTGGTCCATAGACCTTGTGCTGCCGGAATTGCTGCTGGAATCCTGCTCCGTTTCTTCGGCGCCTCGCCCTGACTTCTCGGAGTTCTGCCCGATCGGAGAGCGCTGCCAGAGCTTGTTCTTTGTACTTGTCCTTCGTACGGTCTATAGACCTTGTGCTGCGGATTTTTCCGTGCTTCGTACTTTGACGGAGACATGTTCTCCTTGTACTTTCATTTTAACCGGGACTCCGGGCACCATTTTAAGGCCGGAACTCCCCTGCTAAATTTTGAGGAAGTATCCACTGAATAATTTTGTAACTTAAATAACCTTGGGGTCATTTTAAATCACAACTTTCTGGCCTCTGAGCAGGCTGCTGATAATGTATGTAACCAGCCTGCTGATAACCAACATTTAATCTTCGTGGCCCAACGGCCCTTCATCACGTCCGCGACTCGAACCGTCGTCCGCCAAATAGGCTTTAACTAGGCTAGTCGTCGGACCATCATCTGATAGTTTTTTTGTAATTTCCGCTGAATAAACGTGTCAAACTTTACCTTCCAACAACCTCTACCTCTGGCAGTCATCCCGTCATCAACTTGCCAACGAAAGAAAATTTCCATGCAATGGCGGACGATGACAAATATGAAGTCATGCAACAATGGCGGTCTGAAATGACCTCACTTGTCAATGAGATGAGACGATTGGCAACTTCAAGCCATCGGCCATCCATAGAACCGGTTGCTGCTCAACATCAACAACAAAGCCAGCATCCGGATGGATTTATCTCATTACACAATCCAGCAATTTCTTCAACTGGTCTTCTTCTCAAGCTACGGGTCCGGATATCAATGACCCATCTAATATCATGCCTCCTCAAACAGAAGCCTTGCAAATTCAAAGGCATGAAATAAAGAAGATGGTTGAAGATATGTTCGCCCAGCAGGGCGAGGGTATTCAGGCTACGGGTTTATATTCTGTCCCGTTCCCTATACGTCATCAACTCAAGAAGCTGCCAGAATCATGTCCCAAAGTCCCAAAATTGCCTAAATATGACGGGCACGGGACACCTCGGGAGCATGTGGCATATTATATAATTGCCATGGGCGATCTTGCATCTGAGGAATCATATCTCCTCAGATATTTTGCAACATCTTAACAGGGGTCGCATTCCAATGGTATGCAAAGCTCAAGGTTGGCTCAGTTCTCGACTGGGCTGATATGCAATCAAAATTCTATGATCGTTTTCAAACGCAGAAAAGAAGGTCTCTCTTGCTGAGTTATGCTCCTCAAACAAAAGAAAGGGGAGTCGGCAATAGACTTCATCCAAAGGTGGAGGGAGTTTAGCATGCAATGCGATAATCCTCCCATCCAGCAAGATGCAGTAATTATCTGCCGCAGATGCCTCATCATAACAATTAAAGAAAGACTCTTGGCTGCAAATATCAAAAGCTTTGACCAGCTGAATATTGCTGTGGCGGAAATCGAAGGCTTCTTAGCCGAGCAATCAACTCATACAGCTCAAAAGGGTAAACTCCCTAAGGAGTGCAATTTGCCCGCAAAAGAAGTCAATACTGTCGACTTCTTGCCCAGTGATGAAACAAAGGGGGCAGTAATCCCCACTACCTCAAGAAAGAAACAGGAACCAAAGATACCTCCGCCTACATTGGCCGAGCGTATGAAGGCTCCTTATTCTTTCAGAAAAGAGCATACCAGAAAACTCTTCGATCTCTGCCTTGATAATCAATTAATATCACTGCCAACACCAAAGAAGCCGGCAGATATCGCAAGATCAATCAACCCAATTATGCCCATATCACCGTATGGTGGGGCATTCAATTGAAGATTGCTTTGTCTTCAAGAACGAAGCTCAAAAGGTAATCCAAGAAGGTCGTATATCTATGCAAAATGGTCTGGTTGATCCTCCACAGCCTCATACTTCGGATTGGCCAGAACAATCTGTCAATGTTATACATACGGCGGAACCCGCCACAAGCTCAAGGAATCCTGAGGTTGGGTCTTCATGTAACCCACCTCAAGATACTTTTGGAGCTCACTCCCCGCCGAGATCTAGGCATCGGGGTACAAGGAAAACAATACAAAGAGTACAAAGGCAGCTCGAGCAATTACAACAAAGCCAACAGGAGCTGCGCCAAATCATGCAAAGCATGGAGAGGCGTCAGGATGTGCCTATTCAGGAATCCCACGCCTTCCAACCTGCTTATATTTATCCGCCTGCATATCCGGAGCTGCCCCCTATGCCGCCATTTCAAGACCCAATCGGGTGGTTCCTTGAAGATCCTTTAAATCCTGTCGAGCCGGCAAGGTTATATTCCTTCCGTCGCCAGCATACATTGTCTCTTTTCCGGCTATGCCTGCGATCAGGATATATAGATTATCTGGTCCCAGAAGAACTGAGACCCAACTATTGCCCATATCATCAACTGCTGGGACACGTCATTGAAGACTGTCCAAATTTCAAGCATGAAGTGGAAGAGCTGATCCAGCAAGGACTCATCAATATGGGTAATTTTCTGGTCAATCCCCCACAACCTCATATTCAGCCACCATCAAATGAGCCATACAATCCTGGACCTTATTCGGTCAATGTCATCAATGCATCATCCTCTGGGGTTCTTGAACGGAGGGACAACCGCCTATGCCGCATCCATATCTATCCAGCCGATGGTATGATGATTGGATCTCATACATCGACGCTCATTTGATCTAAAATACTATACCAAGCCATATTCAATCAGCTTAAGATCAGAGGGTTGATAAAAGTATTTGATCCTGAGCCTTATATCTTCCGAAAAGGAAAGGCAATCACATCCTACTGTGAATATCATGCCAGAGTCATGCACTCTACCAAAGATTGCCCAGATCTCCATGATTGGATCGAAACAAAGATCCGCGAGGGAATAATTGATCAGGAGGGAAATTTCCTGACCCCCTCACCACAAATATATGATCCAAGTCCACAGTTCCAAGCACAATATCAAGATCTATGTGAATATTATCATCGCCAGTTGGGCTATGGACGGCATAGAAGCAAGGCTGATGTTGAGCAATTCAGAGTTGGCCTGTTTCAATATAGAAACGGAATATCGGAAAATGCTGCCGCGAAACCAATCTCGCAGCAAGCTGAGGAGTTGTAGACGATTACTACCAACTCCTCCTGAAATTGTTGAAGAAGCAATCAACTCAACTTTTCAGGCACAACCTGAAGCTGAATGGGTCACTGTTGGCCTCGAAAGTCAGAAAGTCAAGAAATTCTAGAAGACCCGGCAATCTATCGCCAGGGTCACCTAGCAAAAGAAACATTCCTGAGCCATTCTCAGAGCAAGAAGTGATGAATTCACTAGAAGCTCTACAAATGAAGAATAGAGAGAAAAATAGAAAAAGAAATGAAAAAAGAAAAATGAAAAAACAAATGGAGGATGCTATGGCAGCAGAGCTCCTCAGCAGCTGACGGCTGTCCAAAGACTCCAGCTGTTGATTAATGAGCTGGAAGAATATGAAGTCTCCGAGCCCTCTGATAAACCAACGCTCGACCAATATATCCCTTGGGAAGAAATCGAGCGAAAAAGGCGGCTCCGGAACTGGTTATTGCAAGTTCAACATGAAGCACTCCAAGAAGGTGACCTCCCTCTTCGCCGAATCTGAGTCTCTTCAATGGAGATGAAGAAATCACCATGGAACAGTTGGACTCTATGTTCAGCTCCTTCCATTGCTACATGGTGTTCATTCCTCCTCCAAAGGAACTACAAACTCCCACAAGCAATACTACTGCGCAAGCGGGAGATAAACCAACGACGCTTGTATATCAACGTCGACCTCCAGGTAATTCAAATCGGCATCCTAAGAAGGGTCGTGTCAGGCATCAAAAAGCGGCATCTTCCACTACCAAGCATCTAGATAAGATCATACTCTTTCATGGCGAAGAAGCAAAGCCCCTGCCCGAACCTCAAATCCGGGCGGATTCTTATATATTTGATCCTTCAGATGAAGAAGGAGGACTGTCTGATAAGGTTCCTCAATCTGGAGATAAAAACTCAAGCCCATATGCTTCATCAAATGAGCCAGACAATGTTCCTCCTCTTCCTAATGAGAAGCTATTGGCTCCTATCTCTCAAAAGAAGCCCGTCAAATCAAAAGAGCCTTCTGGGTCCTCATCAAGGGAATTCTCCCACTTGGACCAGATACACTCCGAAGCTGACGGTAGAATTTTTCAGCAATTACAGTCACTTCCCCTCAACATCACTGTCTGGGAAGCGATTGCCTGGAGCAAAGACTTGAGAGAAACTCTCGTCAAAATACTCCAAGAGCCAGAAACTTATGAAGCCCATATGGCAAATTTTCAAGCGCAAGCATGTGGAGCACTGGCGGCAAATGTCACCTTCACGGATGAAGATTTGCTACTATCTTCCTCATATCACAATCGCCCCTTATATATGAGGGGAAAGATCAACAACATGCAATTGAATCGGATCCTGGTTGATCCAGGGGCATCCATCAATCTAATGCCCTTCAAGACCTTTCAATCTCTATATTTATGCCCTATATGCAAAGGGTCAAGGATGTGAAGATCACAGGATTCAATCAGAATTCGGAAAAAGCCATCGGAAAGGTCACCGTCAACTTGACCTGGGGGATTTTGTCACCAGGGTGACCTTCTTCATTATTGATGCCAATACATCATATAGAGTCTTCTGGAAGACCCTGGCTGCATGAAAACTGGGTCATTCCATCAACTCTCCATCAATGCATTAAATATGCAAAAGAAGGGAAGCAACATACGGTCTTTGCTGATCAAGCCCCGTTTCGGGAAGATGAATGCAACCTGACTGATGCCCCTTTATATCTTGGAGGACCAAATCTTCAACCCTCCTCCCTCTCTAAAGGGAAAAGTAAGCAAGTTGAGTCCTCAAATGAAGACAATGAAACTGGCGAGCTTTTTGTAGTAAACAAAAGCCTTGCCAATTACCTGCAAATACTTCTCAAAGTAAAGCAACCCGCCTAGAAGCGGCTGGAGCATCAGTTATGAAGCTGATCATGCAAGTCAAGTTATCAATGGGAGCATTCCTCTGCCATCCAACTGCATGCAGATCTGCTCTCTAAAGCAAGAACAAAGTGTCCGGCGATTAAAAACTTTCGTCGTCACTCATCAAAGAAAAGAAAGAAGAAAGAATGCAAGAAAGGCAGCAAAGCCAATCCTCTTCTACAAAGGGGAATTGATCTTCCAATTATACAGGGGATGATTTTGGTTGGGAAGATAGGTCCAATAACCAACTGGAATCAATACAAGAAATGGCCGATATGCCAGAAAAGATTAAGGAGATGTGCAGAAAGCAGAAAATTCTCAGGTACAAGATGTTTCCCGGAGAAATTTCTTCAAGCAACTATGGGAACCTTCTCAAGTCCGGGGGCAACCTCCATTCTCTGGGAGGGATACCAGAGGATTAGGTTATGATACCAAATCCTCCTATACAGTCAATGTTGTCGGATCATCACCAGAGGTCTGCAGCACGGAGAATAATCAGGAGTCCTCCAACTCCAACTCTCAAGATACTACTTCAACTCTATCAAATGAGTTATCAAATGAAGAGCTACCAGAAGAGTTCTGCATGCAATCTCCATCCACAAACTCTGAAGATATAGATCTCATGAAGTTCACGTCACCAATTCTGATGACGCGGAAGATTTCATAGATCTTCAGCCAGCTCCCCAAGAAATTGAAGATGGTGGACAGGCCACTATTGATGAATTAATTGAACTCAATCTCGGGAATCAACAAGATCCCGGCCAATCTTTATCAGCGCCCTTCTTGATGAACAAGAGAGGCAATCTTATCAAATTCTTCTGCTGGAATTCCAAGACTGTTTCGCTTGGAATTATAAAGAAATGCCAGGACTAGAGCCATCAGTTGCTGAGCATGAATTATCCATACTGCACACGGCCAAGCCTGTCAAACAAGCTCAAAGGCGTATGCGGCATGAACTAGAATTGAAAGTAAATACTGAAGTCGACAAGCTTTCTGAAGTAGACTTCATCGAGCCATGTATATATCCAATATGGCTCGCCAATATTGTTCCTGTGAAGAAAAAGAATGGTCAAATCCGAATATGCATTGACTACAGGGACTTGAATAAAGCATGTCCCAAGGATGATTTCCCAGTTCCAATCACTGAAACAATGGTGGATATGACCACCGGATATGAAGCCTTGTCTTTCATGGACGGGTCTTCCGGCTACAATCAAGTCCGGATGGCAATCAAAGATAAAGATATACTGCATTCAGATCACCCAAAGGTATCTTCAACTACAAGCGGATGCCCTTTGGTTTAAAAATGCAGGGGCTACATACAAAGAGCCATGACTAAGATATTCAATGAAATGATCCATGATGTGGTTGAATGCTATGTGGATGACTTAGTCGTCAAAACCAAAAAACGGGAGGATCATCTATATGATCTTCGCCGTGTTTTTGAAAGGCTTCGTCAATTCAAATTGAAGATGAATCCTATGAAATGTGCATTCGGGGTTTCAAGTGGCAAGTTCCTGGGCTTCATCGTCAAATATCGGGGAATAGAAATAGACCCCGATAAAATCAAGGCGATCCAGCAACTGCCTTCTCCTCAAAATTTGACAGAGCTAAGGTCACTCCAAGGGAGATTAGCCTATATCAGGCGATTCATATCCAATCTCTCAGGAAGATGCATGCCGTTCGGCAAACTAATGAAGAAGAATGCTCCCTTTATCTGGGACCAAGAATGTCAGGACGCTCTTGAACAAATCAAAGAGTATCTTCTCACTCCTCCAGTCCTAGGAGCGCCAGTTATTGGAAAGCCTCTTATACTCTATATTGCAGCTATGGATGCTTCTTGGGAGCTCTATTGGCACAAACAAATGAAGATGATAAAGAGCAAGCTTTATATTATCTTAGCAGAAAGCTAATTGGTCCGGAACTCCGGTATGCTCCAATGGAAAAAGTATGCCTAGCACTGGTATTTGCTGCAAAGAAATTGAGGCATTACTGCTGGCTCATGAAATTAAACTCATCTCCAAGTATGATCCAAAATATCTGCTAAGGCAACCCATATTGTCAGGAAGACTCGCCAAATGGGCTCTGCTCCTTATGGAATTTGATATCACATACATCCACAAAGGGCAATCAAAGGGCAAGGCTTGGCCGAATTTTGGCGCACATCCAGTGCCAGAAGATTCCCCTTTTCTATAAACCTCCCAGAAGAAGAAACTCTTTCTCCTGCAAGTGAAAATTCAGTTCTCGAAGAGGTTGCCACAATTGAGCTACCCTCTTGGGAATTATATTTTGATGGAGCTTCCCGAACTCTTCATTATACTGATGGTTCTACCACCGTCTCTACTGGAGCAGGGATTGTCCTAGTCACTCCATATGGAGGAATCTTATATAATTCCTGTGCTCTTATGAAGCCACTCACAAATAATGAAGCCGAATATGAAGCTCTGATTATTGGGCTCCGGCTGGCTCTCGAAATGGGAATCAAAGGCATACAAGTTTATGGTGACTCACAGCTGGTCATCCGACAAATATTGGGCCAGTATGAAGTCCGTAAACCACAATTGCTTCCATACTATACCACTGTCATGAAGCTCAAAGAAAAATTCAACTTCTTTGACATATCCCATGTGCCGAGAAGTGAAAATTCTCAGGCTGATGCGTTAGCCAAATTGGCCTCTGCTATAAAATTGCCTCCTGAAGGGGAATTGGACATAAGTGTCCGCCACAGAAGGCTCATGCCGAGTATCCTCGACGATGAGTGATGTTGCAACGAAGAAGTATATAATACAGAGTTAGATATAACAAATGAATCTGAAGATTGGCGCGAGCCGCTTATCAAAATCAAGAAAGGTTGGCTACCTCCTGATCGAGCACAAAGAATTCAGCTCTTGCGTAGGGCTACATCATATCAAATAATAGCAGATCAACTATATAAGCTGGTCCATGAAAAGAAAGGACCAGTGCTCCTCAGATGCTTATCCCCCAAAGAAGCCAAAATCATCATGAAAGAAGTTCACTCCGGGCTGTGTGGTGCACACCAAGCAGGAGAAAAGATGAAAATCAATATCAAGCTAAAAGGCTTCTACTGGCCTACCATGTACGCAGATTGCATCCAATATGCCCGTACATGTCATCAGTGTCAAGCATTTGGCCCTATACCAAGGAAATCACCAAATGTATTACATCCCACTGCGCCAACATGGCCGTTTGCCGAATGGGGTATGGATATTGTGGGGCCATTCCCACCTTCATCTCAAGGCCACAAGTTCATACTGGCTGCCACAGATTATTTCTCTCAGTGGGCTGAAGCTATCCCGTTGAGGGAGGTAACCGGAGAATCAGTCGCCAAATTTGTCAAGCAGAACATAATATACAGATTTGGGACCCTCACAGGATCATATCTGATAATGGGTCACAATTCAGAAACAAAACAATATATGCCTTGGCGGCGAAATTTCATATTGATTGGAGGACATCGTCAGTATATAATCCACAGGCAAATGGGTTGGCAGAAGCCTTCAATAAACCCTCTGTAAATTGCTCGCCAAGATAGTCGGCAACAGAAAGCGGGAATGGGGAGAAAAGGTTCATGAAGCCTTGTGGGCTTATCGAACTGTGTATAAAACCCCTACCGGATGTTCCCCTTCTCCTTGGTATATGGAGCTGAGGCCATGATCCCTATAGAAATTGAAATGGCATCCTATCGGGTGGCAATCCAAGGTGAACTACAAAATCAAGATCAAGACCAAATAGAAAGGAGACTTGAGGAGCTCTCCAATCTAGAAGGAAGGCGCCTTGAAGCATACAAGTCTCTCCAAATATATCAGGCTAGAATGGTTCGAGCATTCGACAAATTAGCAAGACCCAGAGCTTTTAAGCAAGGGGATCTTGTCATGGTCAAATGCAGAGAAGCAATGGCCGGAAAGTCATGTGGCAAACTTCAACCCACCTGGCTCGGTCCATATATCGTCACTCTGGCATATGAAGGAGGCGCATATCGGCTAGTTGACCATAAAGGTAATGTGCCCTTTCCCCCGCTTAACGGGAAACACCTGAAATTGTACCATGCGCCAGAGCATGAATTCCCTGGCCAGCCACCAAAACAAAAACCGATCACCCAAAAAGGGCATGAAGCCGAAAGAAAATAAAAAATGATGATGAAAGTTTTGCCATAGATGGGGGCAAAGGAATCAAATTTCCACCTGCCCGTCATATATCCCAAATCTTTCAGTCCTTACCGAGCATGAAGCCAAGGGCACTCCATGTATAAACCAAAAAAAAAGAAAAAAGGAAAAATTCAATGAAAGATGGAGGTTTGCTTATCCCGCCAAATGAGGTTCCAAGCTACAATGCTAAACAATGTCAAATCCAAATACCAAAACCATAGCCAGCAAACCAAAAAGGTAGGCTATGTCAAAACCATACCAAAACCATAGCCAGCAAACCAAAAAGGTAGGCTATGTCAAAACCATACCAAAACCATAGCCAACAAACCAAAAAGGTAGGCTATGTCAAAACCATACCAAAACCATAGCCAACAAACCAAAAAGATAGGCTATGTCAAAACCATACCCAAACTATAGCCAACAAACCACAAAGGTAGGCTATATCAAATCTAAATACCAAAACCATAGCCAACAAACCACAAAGGTAGGCTATATCAAATTCGAATACCAAAAATCATAGCCAACAAACCAAAAAAGGTAGGTTGTGTCAATCCCGATACCAAAACCATAGCCAGCAAACCAAAAAGGTAGGCTATGTCAATCCCAATACCAAAAACCATAGCCAAAAACCACAAAGGTAGGCTATGCCAAATCCACCCAAATACCCAAACCATAGCCAACAAACCAAAAAGGTAGGCTATGCCAAATCTAAAATACCCAAACTATAGCCAACAAACCATAAAGGTAGGCTATGTCAAATCCAAAACCAAAGCCAAAACTGAAATAACCTAAACCCCAAATCCAAACCCAAACTCCATGCCAAAGCCCATAACAATACCCAAAAGTAAAAAAAAAAAAAAAATCTTCACGCTCGGAAGCCATCACCACCCACTCCATCCCAGTTCGCTACCGGTTTTAGAACCAGACCCTCACCCTTTTGATTATCTGAGCCAGTCAAATCTTCAAAAAAAAAGAAAGAGAGAGAAAAGGGGTTAAAAAATAGAGATACCCCGATGGACTCAAGTATATGGCTCACTGTATGCTTGAGGGTAAAAAGATCAAAAAATCCAGCTGAGGTGAAACCCGAGAGGGCGCTTCAGGCAAAAAATGGAAACCCTCAACGTGAAAACCCGAAAGGGCGCGTTGGAAAAAGCTAAAGGGGCCAGTCTTGGTGAAAACCCGAAAGGGCGCTAAGGCTGGTAAGGTGAAAAAAAAAATGAAATGATGAAAAAGAAGATTTCTTCAGTTCTCCATTCATACAAGTCGCCACATTACAAACTGTAGAGGGTGACAGATACCACATAGAAAAGAGATCAAGGCAACAAGCCCAATATACAAATGTTGTGCTGTGAAACAAAGGCAGGAAGGCTTTTTCTCTCCAGCCATTCAAATCCAATTGCAAACCCTTTAGCCCGGCACCAAGCCATCAAGAAGGGGCGAAATTCAAATCCCAAAGCCAAATGATAAACACCATTCAGGACCATTCAAAACCAAGTCCAGGGCCAAATCAGACCCAATCACATACTCATATCCAACCCAAATCCAAAATACCACAAAGGTGACCCAAGTCACCCAACATACTCATATCCAAACCCAAACCCAAAAGCATCACAAAGGTGACTCAAATCACCCAACGTACACATATCCAAACCCAAATCCAAAATACTACAAGGGTGACCCAAGTCACCCAACATACTCATATTCAAACCCAAATCCACATCTAAATCCAAATTCCAAATTCAAATCCCAAATCCGAATCTCCAATCATTGGCCAAACTCAAATCTCAAACCACATCTGAAACCATCACTCATCCCACAACCAAACCTTTAGCCATTCACACATCCAAGTCAGTCGAGTCCTCGACGGCCTTGGTAAAAAGAAAGAAAACAAAAAAGGGGGTTAAAAATAGAGATACTCCGATGGACTTAAGTATACGGCCCACTGTATGCTTGAGGGTAAAAAGATCAAAAAATCCAGCTGAGGTGAAAACCCGAGAGGACGCTTCAGGCAAAAATGGATAACCCCTCAACGCGAAAACCCGAAAGGGCGCGTTGGAAAAGCTAAAGGGGGCCAGTCTTGGTGAAACCCGAAAGGGCGCTAAGGCTGGTAATGTAAAAAAAAAAAAAAGAGAAAAAAAAAAAAAAAAAGACAGAAAATGAAAGAAGGAATTTCTTGTCCTTCATATTTATATTCATAAAGTCATAAGTCACTCTGTTACATATTCATAAGGGGTGACAGATAGTCACACACTATTTACAAAAAAAAAAAAAAAAAAACAAATCAGGACAACGAGCCTAATGCACAAAGGTTATGTTGAGAAGCAAAGCCAAGAGGGTGCCTTCTTCTGCAGCCGCTCCGCCTTCCTAGCTTTGGAAGATCCGGGCCGGCGAGAGCCGTTTCTATCTCTAGCACGGAGGCCTCCCTCTTCGGGATCTCAACTCATCTCTGGCATCTTGATCCTGACAAGATATTGCCTCGCCAAGCTCGCGTTCCAGCCGAGCCATCCGCAGCTCTCGCGTCTTCTGACGCTTGCGCACTTCAGCAGCCTGGGGATCATCGGCTTCAGCATCGCTCTCCAGAGCTTCAAATCGCTGGGCCCAGGTCGTCTCAACCTGGCGAGTGTACACCATGTTCCAAACATCGGTGATAAAATTCATCCAACGCTCCTGCTGGACTCCCATGCTAAAGGCGGATCCCGTATGTTGCTCCAGCGCCTCTCGAAGAACTTCAATGGGCGCCGGGTCTGTGGAGTCTGCCAATGCCGTTATTCGGCCAACAAGGAATTCCCAGCAGCCATCATCAGCAAAATGCGGGGCTGGTTGCGTCCCTTCAGGCCATCTTATACCATGCTCAGGGGGGGAGCACCAACCTCCAAGGGCGGAGAGTTCTCCTCGTCAAGATTCGGCACAATGTCTGCCCGAAAAGAAATCAGCAGCAAAGAAAAAGGCTGTTAGCAAGACAAAGCTGATAAAACACCAAGTCAAAAATGCAAGGCATAAAGCTCGGCTCTTTCTCACCTGGAACGGGAATTTCGCCTTCCTCCTCAGCCTCAGATTCTGAAGGTTGAGCGAGATTGGATGGTCCAGGATGCGGATCTTGAAAGGAGCTGGGAAAATATGGCGAAGTTGCATAAAACTGTTCCCCATCATATGGGAAGGTTGGAGGGACATAAAGAATCTGCCTGGTGAAGCCTCCGCCTCCACTTGTGGTGTCCCCCACTTGAAAGGCAGATTGAGCTGGGAAGTCCAAAAACGGGCTCATTGAAATTCCCACCCGGGATGGAGAAGTTCGCCCCTGAGACAGAATATGAATCTGTCGTTCCCCAGCCAAACAATTGATCACAGAATTCTGCCCTTTTAAAAGCAAATACAGCAAGGGAGGAGGATTCGTCATGAAAAGAATATGTCATGAAAAACTATATACGAGCTTGAGAAAATCGGCTCACCAAAAGAAGTTGTCCCTACAGGAGGCTCCTCCACAGGTCTCGGGATATAGACCTCAACGGGGGCAGAAGAATACTCTCCTTCTGAAGCTCCCAGTTCAGCATATGTGAATCCTGGGCAGTCAACATCGGCTTCTACCACCCCAGAAAATGCAAAATGAGAGGGAGCACCATCAGTCCCCTCTTCGGGCAAAGGATCTGCCATAGCCTGTAGAGTGCTCCCGTTTCCCTCTCTATGAAAATAGAGGGACTTTCGGGCGGAGAACACACTCATCTGGAAGGGGTGAGCCGGCGCCCGCCTCATCAGTTTCATCATCTAGTGCAAAAAAGTATGGAGAAATCAATATGAGAACTGATGATAAAAGAAAAAAAGAGGCGGGGGAATGTCAAAAGAGTATACCGCTCGAGGAGGCATATGCAACCTCTTTGGCCTTCTCAGCTCTTCTTGGTAGAGGAAGAAGGAGCGCGGGGCGAGTCCCGTTGCCCCTATCCCCGTTAATCCTCAAAGCGGGAGTAGCTGGAAGACAAGGTCACCATAAAAAAAGGGGGGAAAGAAAAGAAAAAAAAGAAGAAGAAGGGGAAAAAGGGTGGCTTACGTGCTGACTCTGATAAAGGCTTTGTACCAGCTGAAGGAAGGTGGTGCTACAAGCTTCCCCCACTCTCTTCATAATATCCTGAACATCTTGAAATGTCTTGGCATTTTCCAGCCGAGGGATATATTCCAGAGGCCCAATATTGCCAATTACATTAATAAGATGTCTTTCCCATCGTGTCCATCCGGGATGGCCGATGCTCTCTGGAGGTAGCTTTGTCGACAAAGATACTGCAGGAGAGTGACCGCAGTCAGATAATAAATGATTCCACCAGCAATATGATGAAGAATCATCGCTGGCGACCGGGGCTTTTGTCCAAAACAGCTCTATGGATGCCAGGAGCGGTATTTCCCCCTGATAATAATACCTGTCATTTCGGCCTTGGTATTATGTGACATACTGGCATCGTAGCGCCTCTTATATGAGGCTGCTATGCTAGAAAAGTGCCGGTTAAGATATGCCTCGTCAATGAAGACCGGGGACAAGCTGTACTGCACAAGCCGAGAATCCTCCCTCTCCTTATTTTGCCAGGGGAGAGTCGGAAAATACCGCTCCGGTCAAACCACCATCTGGCATAAAATATATCCATATGTCCCGTCATTCCTGGCGCAGGAAGGGCACATGCTGAACCTGTTTCAGGACGACGGAAATAATTCCACCAACTTGCCGCCGTCATGTGGACATCATGACCGCGTTGGAGTCGAAGTGACAATGGAAATTCCGCAGGTGGCGGGATAGATTGATCATACCCAAAATTTCTGGCAAATCGCGAAGGATAATAAGGCTCAGTGATAAGAGTCGACCCTACGCGATACACCAATACTCCGGGCCGAATACAGCATAACCAGTCCTGATATACAGACTGGCTGGGGCTATTACTACTTGTTGCTGAATGATATTGTGTCCCGTCAGAGGTCTGGGTGCAGAAAGGCCTGGTTCCCCGGGATGCATTGTCAAATTGAAGTAGCCCCTGCTCATTGTTCGGCAGAAAAGATAAACTGGATCTAGTACTCATCAACTCTGTCAGTGGATCTCCAGCTGGACGATTCCGGAACATTAAAATTAATGGAGCTGAAGAGCGAGGCAAATCAATTGTCTGACACAAACTAGGCAGCAAGAGGCCGGCCCAAGCACTCAAGTAATGGGTGGGTAGCTGCACCTTCCGATCTCGGGGACTGGGATGTGAACTCAACGATCCCAGCCCGTGAAATATATTTGCTAGTGCTGCAGGAGCCAAAGCAAGTTGACGGCCCTCTGCCAGAAGGCAAGCAGGATAAATAAGGCCTGGCCGAATATATTCTTCCTCGCCATGGGGAACCACAAAGCTGGAAGCCAGTAAACTAAGTAAGCGGCCAAATAAGTGCGGTCAGGTAGCCGCCGAGGGTTCCAACCCATATCCTTCGGGGCACAAATGAATCGTCCCGGGAAGGCTTCTTCACTTCTAGCTGTTGATTCTTCTAAACAGCGACCCTCAACTGAAAAGCCCTCGAAGAAGCAAAATGGCCCATTATAAAAATATCGAAGCCAGGCATTCTGACTGACTCTTATAGTTGAGGAAGATGAGGATGCTTGTCTGTTTTCCCGACACGGGCTAGGTCCCGCCATACTTTTGTCAGGAAACGGAGGCTATATGGGTAGAAATACTGGCCAGAGCCATTGCTGCGGTGGCTGTGCAAGTCATCCAATACAATTTCTTCATAAAGAAGCCCAGATATCGGCAGGCCTGAAATTGGTGAAAACCCCATAAGTCAATGGAAGTTTCACCCTCAGCCGTCCCGAAGGTATTCCATCTGGGGCTAAATCTCTCCACCAAACCTCGGAGAACACCTGTGTAACAGGGATAGTCATACAACGCTGCCTCAACAGCTCCATAGATACCAGATTTCTTCAAGATTTCGCCATAATGGTGCAAAACACCAGTCAACCATTCTGGCCCCATAACGAAAGATATGAGAAGATACAACTGACCAGTGGCCATACCAGCTGGGAGAAGTGAAATCAATAATCCGATCCAAAAGACATCGGATATCATGACTTCCAGCGGCATACCGGGAATCACACGGGCATCAGATAAGTGCCATTGATCTCCATCGCAGTGTATGGCGATTCTGCAAGTTCCAGATAACAGGGGACAGCTTCCGTGACCGAGTATAACAATCAAGGTCACGATTATAGGGGCCAAGGTTATCAGCCGTCGGCATCCTCTTCAAAGGCATATATCCCAGAGGAAAACTGGGGTAGGAAAAGGCACAGGTACCCAGGAGGCTATCCCGGAACCTTAAAATGGCAAATTCCAAATATCCTCTCGGCTGAAATACAGGGATCATTCTCGGCATATTGGGTGGGATGAACTGCTGGATGAAGGAAAATAATTCCCTGTCAGATGGGAAATGGCTTGGATAGCCTCCTTTCCGCATATAATGATAAGTCCCCTTTTGAAGACAAATGCGAGAGTAATCCACTGAGCCGTTTGGAGCAAGACCCTCAGGGTTAAGGGTTGCTACTACATGGTAACCACTATCCAGGGAGGTAAATTGGCTTCAGTAATACGGGGCCTCGCCAGGGCAGGCATCATAATTCCTTTCGGAACAACCCCGTCACGGGTCTTCTGGCTGTGGTTGTCACGGGCCAAGTAATTTTTCTTGAAAGGCATGATGAAAGCCTGGGAAACCACAGGTAAAACAAAAAGGAAATCAGAAGAAGGAAAAGATACTAAATCCAGCTGAGCAGAAATCCGGGATCAAAAGCACTACAAAAATGCTCCGGAATGCAAAGCAAGGATTTACACGGGTCGCGTGTCGTCACTTTCAGTTCCGACACGTGTCCCGTGGGGGGCATTTGTTGAAAGGTAAAAATGTGACACGTTTACTTCAGCAGGAATTATAGAATTCATCAGATGATGGTCCGGCGACTTGGCTAGTTGAAGCCTATTCTTGGCGGACAATCGTTCAAGTCATGGACATGATGAAGGGGTCGTTGAGCCACGAAGATTAAATGCTGGTTATCAACGGCCTTCTTACAATATGATTATCAATAGCCTGCTCAGAGGCCAATAAGTTGTGATTTAAAATGACCCCAAGGTTATTTAAGTTACAAACTTATCAGTGGGATCCTTCCCCAAAATTCAGCAGGGGAGTTCCGGCCCTTAAAATGGTGCCCGGAGTCCCGGTTAAAGTGAAAGTACAAGGAGAACATGTCTCCGTCCAAAGTACGAAGCACGGAAAAATCCGGCAGCACAAGGTCTATAGACCGAGTACGAAGGACAAGTACAAAGAACAAGCTCGAGGAAGAACTCCGAGGCTTGCAAAGGCACCCTCTGATCGGGCAGAACTCCGAGAAGTCAGGCGAAGCACCAAGGAAACGGAGCCGGACTCCAGCAGCAGCACCTCCGGCAACAAGGTCTATAGACCGAATACAAAGAACAAGTACAAAGAACAAGCTCGAGGAAGAACTCCGAGGCTTGCAAAGGCACCCTCCGATCGGGCAGAACTCCGAGAAGTCGGGCAGAACTCCGAGACAGAAAGAAAAACTCCAGCACCTGGACAAGATGCCTTGTAAATGAGGGGTAGGGGGGTATTTATAGACAAAACCCCCCCTCTCCCCTCTCTCTCTCCATCGGTTAGGCAGCCCTAACCGATGGTGACCTCATTTGAGGTCACCATCGGTTTGGGGCTCCCTCTCTCTCCTCTCCACGCATGTAAAGGGGCCGAAACCCTAAAATACCCCCCTATTCCAAAGGAAGGGGAGTCTTCTACTTGCCCTGGCGAAGCCCTGTTGGGTTTTCCATTTGCCCGGCGAAGCCCTGTTGGAAAAATCCCAGAAAAATAGAAAAGAGCATTTGCTCATTCCCCTTCTCATTCTCAAATCCCTCATGTCAGTGTGCGAAGGTACAAATCCCCTTCTTTAGCCCGATAGGCCAGGCGCGGAGAGGAGAGCGGTCGGCGTAATCGTCATCAGCATTCTTCTTAATCTCCATCCCCCCATCGAGCAAGTCTCTGTGGGGTGATATTCCCGGGGTTTAAATGCCGTCCATATCGAGCAAGTCTCTATGGACACATGGTATTTAAATACCCATGTTCTCCCCGCCCATCGAGCAAGTCTCTGGGATGGTGGATTTTGTGCTTATATGTATATGTTTTCTTGAGGAGACTCTGCCCAAGCGGAGGTTCTGCCCAAGGACATATTCGTATATTCACAAATTTGTGTTCTTATATATATGTTTCTTAAGACGAAACTCTGCCCAAGTGGAGATTCCGTCCATGAACACATATATAAAGATCACAATTTGTAATTATACAAATATGTTCCTTAAGGAGAATCTCGCCCAGGCAAAAATCTCTCTCAGGGGACGTATCCATGTAAATACAAACTCGTGTTATATGTATATGTTTCTTAGAGGAAACTCTGCCCAAGCGGAGGTTCTGTCCAGAACATATTCGTATATTCACAAATTTATGTTCTTATGTATATGTTCCTTAGGGGAAACTCTGCCCAAATGGAGACTCCCCTAAGAACATATCCATAAAATCACAAATTTGTGCCTATACGCATGTCTCTTAGGAGGAATCTTGCCCGGACAAAGTTCCCTCTGAGTTCATATTCGTATAATCACGAAACTTTATGTTATATAAATGTATTTCTTAGTGGAATCTCTGCCCAAATAGAGACTCTGCCCGAGAATATATCTATATAATCACAAATATGCCCATTGTGTATGTTTCTCAAAAGGGACTCCGTTCATACGGGGGCTCCTTCTTATCGGATACTCTGCTCAAATGGAGATACCGTTTGAGAATATATTCACAAAGTGCAAATTTGTGTTATACACATATATCTCTTCAAGGCAAATCTCTCCGGGCAAAGCTTCTCCCGAGAACATATGGACATAAGCATACGCCATATAAACATGCCATTACAAGACACCCTGCCTAAGGGGACTCGCAAGACATACTCATATATTCAAAAAAAAAAGAGATTGTGATAATATACACACATCCAAAGAAAAAAAGGAAATAAGACAGGAACCGTGCTCAGATACCCCAAATGGGAGCACATATGCACCTCCACGAGAACTATATCCGTGGAAATGGACTTCGGACAAAAATCACAATATGACAAGGACTTCCATGTGGAGAACATCCATATGCTCTCCGGAAATTGTACCCGCACAAGTGCAAAATGAGGAGGAAAGAAAACTCTACCTCAAACTCGGACTCTGCTCAAAAGGGCACTGTAAAAGAACCCCATATGAAAATTGCACAATCACCCTTCTAATACGGAAGTGTTGCTTGGGTTATAATACCCCCAAGTTCAGAATCAAAATCCACGGGTATATACCCGTTCATAATAATAATCTCATGTTTTCCCAAATAAAAATCCATAATCAACCTTTTGCAAAAAGGAGAAAAACCTCAAATCGGTCCACGGGTATATACCCGCTCCCCTTTTCAAAAAATCAAACTTTGGACTCCCAAAAAGGCAGTCATTTCAAAAATGGAATATCAAAGCAAAAGCATTTCAAAACAATCAAAAGAAAGGAAAAAACATGTCATAATCAGGATTTTCTAAGAAAAAGCATGTATATTTTCTCGTCCTTTACTATGAAATGGTATTCGGGTTTAGACCGTATCAAATAATACCAAGTGTCCTAACTCGATGTAAATGTAACATCGATTCCGGTCGATGGAGACAGAGGTCCAGCACATGCTACCCTAATCACCTGATGAGAATAGACATGGGACTCAAGAAGTTCAGATTAAAAACGGCGCACCCGTCCGTTCGCGGACACACCCGCCGTTCGGACAACACTTGTCGTTTCTCGGACACCCACACCCGTCCGTTACCGGACCAAACCTTCCGTTCCACGGACACCATACTCGTCCATCCCCGGACACCAAAATTCTTCTTCCGCATTGGCGCGGACTCTTTTCTGTCTGTTAGAAATGGCACGCCCCACAAATATCAAAAATATAAAAATATTGGAAATAAATACATGCACCAAATAAAACGATATGCACAAAACCGAGTGTGAAAGAAAGGGGAGACGGAAATCTCTCTTCCCCCCGTGTCACATCCCCTGGAGGGGAGCAAATTTGTTGGAGTGTGTATGGTGGGGACGATTTGTCCCGCGGCATGATCGGCTCGCCGGCATGCGCACATCTCCGACGAGAACGGTCTGCCAGAGTTGGATACTACTGCCCTGGGCTTGGTGCCCCTGCGCCTCTGCGCTGCCCTGGTCTTCTAGGGACCACGACGCAAGAAATTGTGTTAACGAAAAAACTCGGCCTTGAATTGGCGGGGGCTTGATGCCCCTGGTTGCTGCCTTTGGTGCCGCCGCCGGCGTAGCTTGAGCGGCGGGGACCACCCCTATGAAGTAGGGGGATCCCACTACGGCAGGGAAGTTGTCAAACACCAGCGGAGTGGGAGGAGCCACATTTGGCGTGCGCTGGCGACGACGAGCAGGTTGTATGTGACCGCTGCCATTTGCTTTGCTCGAGGAAACCGTAGGTGGAGACTGGCTTTTCTCGCCGACTTCGCTCATTTTGTACTACAATGTGGATATTAGTCATTTATATCCTTTATTGGCATAAGGTTTTTTAGTATGGCTGGAAGGCAGGGAACAGTCCACCGAGCATGCCAGACTGTGGAATGCGGAAAGGATTATCCTGCCCCTCTTAGGCGGGGAGGATACATATGTGGATTTCTTCTTTTTTTGCGTGCATAGAAACCATGCGTGGGCGTGCCGGACTATTTAAAATAAACAGACATATTTTTATTTATGAGGTGCATCGGGTATAAACCTGAGCCCTCGAGTATTTTATATTTTTTTTCCGCGTGCGTCTTTTTTCAGGCGATTAAGGTGGTCGTGTACTGGACCATTCCCCACCAACCGGAGTCGGTGTTTCATTTAATCGGGTAAAACACGAATACCTTCGATACGATACGTTTTATTAAAAGACCTTTGCCGAAATTAGAGAATTTAGATGACAAAAAAAATTTCACAAATATCCTCAAATATTTTGTATTTATGACATTTGCCTAATATCCTCAATGGGGTGTATGTGCCTCTATTGGGCGTTTACATAAACATTACCTCACATAGTGTTATTTTAAAACACAGAAGGACTTAAATACAAAATTCTAAGTCTTTTTATATAGACTTGCGGCGTCTTCTTCCACCGACGTCACAAGTACGGACGGAGCACGGACAGAGTCGGGCGAGCGAACAAGTGCGAACGACGGGAGCTTGGAGAGGGTATTTTCCTTCTCCCCTAGAACTAAGCACAAACGTTTTGTAGGGTCTTCTCCAAAGGGTCCAACACAAGTCCAAGTGTAGTAGTGTGTAGGGTTGTCCCTCTTCTTCTTTTTTCCAAGGCCCTGCTCCCCCATTTATAGGGTTTTTAGGGCGCTGGGGAGTGGGTGCGGCCCCTTTGGGCTGGTGCGAAACCCCCCCGCTGGGAGGGGTGGTGCTGTGGCCTGGCCATGGCCGGCGGACCACCCGCTGAAGGTGTCCGCGCGCGCGGAACACCCGCAGGGGTGTCCGCGCGCGGGGGAACATTCCGCAGGGGTGGCCGCGAACAGGCGCACCCCCGCTGGGGTGTTTGCGTGCACCGGCAACGCTGGGGGTGGCCGCGGGTGTGGCACCCCCGCTGGGGGTGTCAGCGCAGGGCCACACCCCCGCAGGGGGTGTCTGCACAGCGGCGCACCCCCACAGGGGTGGTTTTTGGCGCCAGGACACCCCCGCAGGGGGTGTTTCCGCACAGAACCACCCGGGGGGGGGGGGTGGCTTCTGCGCAGACAGACCCCGTGGGGGGTGTCCAAGACGTACAGGCTATAAAGGTGGGCCCCCGGTGTCTTTTCTGCCCATTTGACTGCCCGCTGACGCACGTTTGACGCCCGTTTGTAGCCGTTTGACGTGCATTCGCAGCCGTTTGACGTGCGTTTGTCTCTGTTTTCGAACGTCGAGGCGTCTTGCGCCCGGACACTGTGCGCACGAGGCGTGCGCATACTTGTACGCATTTTGGGACGTTGACTTTGCCGTCAGAGGGGTATATGTTCCCCCTAACGACCTTCGAACGTCAATTTAATTCATCATCCGAATTAAATCGGTTTAAAATATGAACTTGAACCCGTTTATCTCAGGTGTTCGACATGGGGGAGATCGGGGTTTTTCTCCCAAAACTTCATATTTTTCCGGGCTGATTTATTGCCCGGGCTTTGTGTTAAATCCCGGTATTTTCCCGGGTAAACAATAGCTAGTCCAGTTCATGGGGGTGAGGAGAGGGAAGGCGGGGTGAAGAGAGAGAGAGTAGGAGCTTTGTGCTCTTATCAATGCATGAAGAAGTGAGGGAGAGATTGCAAGGAGGGGAAGAGAGAAAGAAGCCTGGAGCTAGATCCCCCCATTCGGCTGACAACATGGGGTTGGAGGTGAGAACACAGTCAAACAAAGGACCCAACTAGGGGGCTTCCATCTGGCATTGGCAGACAGCTAGGGGAGTTCCCCCTCTTGCATTGGCAGACAGCATGGCAGTGGATGTGGAGAATGCAGTCTAGATGTGAGAGGGCAATGGACCCAACGAGGGGCCACCCCCTTTGGCACATCCCATTGACCAAGGTGAGCTCTAATTCACCAGCCTACATCTGCAGGACCACATCATCCCGGTGCACTGGCCATGGAAACGGCAATTTTTTTCCTTTCCTTGCGGGCAAAGGGTCTGGGCGGACAGAATTTTGCATTTTATAAGGGTAATTAGGTCCTTTGTATCCTAGGAAGGAATATTTTCTGTAAAAGATGCTTTTTGCAGACATCACTAAGTGGAAAGACTGTGTTACGAAGTCAAATAATTCTAAATATCTGATACTACTGATAATATAGGGGTATTTTGTATTAGCCTAGGTTATGGGAAGTATACATTAAAATCCCCAAAAAGAAAGCTTCAGTGCTAGCCACGTGGGCTCAGTACGGAATGTTTGGAATGATACCAGAGATGTGTTCCTGATCTTTTATTTCAACATACAGTTATAATAAAATTACATTTTGCATGAGAAAAAACTCACAACTTTCAATTAACAGAAGAAATTGATTCCAAAACTAAAGGACATATTACTTGATTGAAGAAACACGAGCACAAAACAGAAAATATATTGGGCCCCTCAGAGGAGGATAGGACGGTCTGGTGGCTAATCCTTCATGCCACCCTCTGGATGCTATGGGGGAGAGCGGAACAGTCGGATATTAGAAGAATTTCATGCCATGAAAAAGCGGTTTTTTGATGCTTTTTGTGCTAGAATGAGGGAATGGGCTGCTTCTTTTTGTAATGTAGACTCATCTACTTCTCTTTTTGGTGTGTGTGTTGGGAGTTAGTTCCGCCACAAGACCTTAGGGTGGATCTCCTTGTATAGTTGGTGGGGTGTTGTTTTTTGTGTGTCTCACCTATACTTATTACATTCTACTTCCCCTTTCATTAGTGTGTTTGTGGTACAACCCACCTTAATTTTTTTTTTTTTGACAAAATACATATACATGTATAGAAAGAAGTGTCATCGAG
>CM024762.1:69700873-69809378 GCA_014218235.1 Colocasia esculenta | reverse complement strand
AAAAATCCATAATCACCTTTTGCAAAAAGGAGAAAAACCTCAAATCGGTCCACGGGTATATACCCGCTCCCCTTTTCAAAAGAACAGACTTTGGACTCCCAAAAAGGCAGTCATTTCAAAAATGGAATATCCAAAGCAAAAAGCATTTCAAAATAATCAAAAGAAATGAAAAACATGTCATAATCAGGATTTTCTAAGAAAAAGCATGTATATTTTTCTCGTCCTTTACTATGAATGGTATTCGGTTTAGACCGGTATCAAATAATACCAAGTGTCCTAACTCGATGTAAATGTAACATCGATTCCGGTCGATGAGACAGAGATCCAACACATATTACCCTAATCACCTGATGAGAATAGACATGGGACTCAAGGAGTTCAGATTAAAAACGACGCACCCGTCCGTTCGCGGACACACCCGTCCGTTCGCGGACACAACTTGTCCGTTTCTCGGACACCACACCCGTCCGTTTACGGACACACCCTTCCGTTCCACGGACACCATACTCGTCCATTCCCCGGACACCAAAATTCTTCTTCCGCATTGCGCGGACTCTTTTTCTGTCTGTTAGACAAACTGGCACGCCCCACAAATATCAAAAATATAAAATATTGGAAATAAATACATGCACCAAATAAAACGAATGCACAAAACCGAGTGTGAAAGAAAGAGGAGAACGGAAATCTCTCTTCCCCCCCGTGTCAACATCCCCTGGAGGGGAGCAAATTTGTTGGAGGTTGGTATGGTGGGGACGCATTTGTCCCGCGGCATGATCGGCTCGCCGGATGCGCACATCTCCGACGAGAACGGTCTTGCCAGAGTTGGATACTACTGCCCTGGGCTTGTTGCCCCTGCGCCTCTGGCGCTGCCCTGGTCTTCTAGGGACCACGACGCAAGAAATTGTGTTAACCGAAAAAACTCGGCCTTGACTTGGGCGGGGCTTGATGCCCCTGGTTGCTGCCTTTGGTGCCGCCGCCGGCGTAGCTTGAGCGGCGGGGACCACCCCTATGAAGTAGGGGGATCCCACTACGGCAGGGAAGTTGTCAAACACCAGCGGAGTGGTGAGGTAGCCACATTTGGCGTGGCTGGCGACGACGAGCAGGTTGTATGTGACCGCTGCCATTTGCTTTGCTCGAGGAAGCCGTAGGTGGAGACTGGCTTTTCTCGCCGACTTCCGCTCATTTTGTACCTACAATGTGGATATTAGTCATCTTATATCCTTTATTGGCATAAGGTCTTTTTACGTATGTATGGAAGGCAGGAACAGTCCCACCGAGCATGCCAGACTGTGGAATGCGGAAAGGATTTCTATCCTGCCCCTCTTAGGCGGGGAGGATACATATGTGATTTCTTCTTTTTTTTGCGTGCATAGATAACCATGCGTGGGCGTGCCGGACTATTTAAAATAAACAGACATATTTTTTATTTATGAGGTGCATCGGGTATAAACCCTGAGCCCTCGAGTATTTTATATTTTTTTCCGCGTGCGTCCGTTTTTTCAGGCGATTAAGGTGGTCGTGTACTGGACCATTCCCCACCAACCGGAGTCGGTGTTTCATTTACATCGGGTAAAAACACGAATACCTTCGATACGATACGTTTATTAAAAGACCTTTGCCGAAATTAGAGAATTTAGATGACAACAAAAATTTCACAAATATCCTCAAATATTTTGTATTTATGACATTTGCATATATATCCTCAATGGGGTGTATGTGCCTCTATTGGGCGTTTACATAAACATACCTTCACATACGTGTTATTTTAAAACACAGAAGGACTTAAATACAAAATTCTAAGTCTTTTTATATAGACTTGCGGCGTCTTCTTCCACCGACGTCACAAGGTACGGACGGAGCACGGACAGAGTACGGGCGAGCGAACAAGTGCGAACGACGGGAGCTTGGAGAGAGGTATTTTCCTTCTCCCCTAGAACTAAGCACAAACGTTTTGTAGGGTCTTCTCCAAAGGGTCCAACACAAGTCCAAGTGTAGTAGTGTGTAGGGTTGTCCCTCTTCTTCTTTTTTCCAGGCCCCTGCTCCCCCATTTATAGGGGTTTTTAGGGCCGCTGGGAGTGGGTTGCGGCCCCTTTGGGCCTGGTGCGCAAACCCCCCCGCTGGGAGGGGTGCTGTGGCCTGGCCATGGCCGGCGGACCACCCCGCTGAAGGTGTCCGCGCGCGCGGAACACCCCGCAGGGGGTGTCCGCGCGCGGGGAACATTCCGCAGGGGGTGGCCGCGAACAGGCGCACCCCCGCTGGGGGTGTTTGCGTGCACGGCACCCGCTGGGGGTGGCCGCGCGTGTGGCACCCCCGCTGGGGGTGTCAGCGCAGGGCCACACCCCCGCAGGGGGTGTCTGCACAGCGCGCACCCCCACAGGGGGTGGTTTTTGGCGCCAGGACACCCCCGCAGGGGGTGTTCCGCACAGAACCACCCCGCGGGGGGGTGGCTTCTGCGCAGACAGACCCCGTGGGGGGTGTCCAAGCCGTACAGGCTATAAAGGTGGGCCCCCGGTGTCTTTTCTGCCCATTTGACTGCCCGCTGACGCACGTTTGACGCCCGTTTGTAGCCGTTTGACGTGCATTCGCAGCCGTTTGACGTGCGTTTGTCTCTGTTTTCGAACGTCGAGGCCGTCTTGCCCGCCCGGACACGTGCGCGACGTGCGCATACTTGTACGCACTTTTGGACGTTGACTTTGCCCGTCAGAGGGTATATGTTCCGCCCTAACGGACCTTCGAACGTCACATTTAATTCATCATCCGAATTAAATCGGATTTAAAATATGAACTTGAACCCGTTTATCTCAGGTGTTCGACATGGGGGAGATCGGGGTTTTTCTCCCAAAACTTCATATTTTTCCGGGCTGATTTATTGCCCGGGCTTTGTTTAAATCCCGGTATTTTCCCGGGTTCAACAATATGCTAGTCCAGTTCATGGGGGTGAGGAGAGGGAAGGAGGGGTGAAGAGAGAGAGAGTAGGAGCTTTGTGCTCTTATACAATGCATGAAGAAGTGAGGGAGAGATTGCAAGGAGGGGAAGAGAGAAAGAAGCCTGGAGCTAGATCCCCCCATTCGGCCTGACAACATGGGGTTGGAGGTGAAGAACACAGTCAACAAAGGACCCAACTAGGGGGCTTCCATCTGGCATTGGCAGACAGCTAGGGGAGTTCCCCCTCTTGCATTGGCAGACAGCATGGCAGTGGATGTGGAGAATGCAGTCTAGATGTGAGAGGGCATGGACCCAAACGAGGGGGCCACCCCCTTTGGCACATCCCATTGACCAAGGTGAGCTCTAATTCACCAGCCTACATCTGCAGGACCACATCATCCCCGGTGCACTGGCCATGGAAACGGCAATTTTTTTCCTTTCCTTGCGGGCAAAGGGTCTGGGGCGGACAGAATTTTGCAGTTTTATAAGGGTAATTAGGTCCTTTGTATTCCTAAGGAAGGAATATTCTGTAAAGATGCTTTTTGCAGACATCACTAAGTGGAAAGACTTGTGTTACGAAGTCAAATAATTCTAAATATCTGATACTACTGATAGTATAGGGGTATTTTTGATATTAGCCTAGGTTATGGGAAGTAATACATTAAAATCCCCAAAAAGAAAGCTTCAGTGCTAGCCACGTGGGCTCAGTACGGAATGTTGGAATGATACCAGAGATGTGTTCCTGATCTTTTATTTCAACATACAGTTATAATAAAATTACATTTTGCATGAGAAAAACATTCAACAACTTTCAATTAACAGAAGAAATTGATTCCAAAACTAAAGGACATATTACTTGATTGAAGAAACACGAGCACAAAACAGAAAATATATTTGGGCCCCTCAGAGGAGATAGGACGGTCTGGTGGCTAATCCTTCATGCCACCCTCTGGATGCTATGGGGAGAGCGGAACAGTCGGATATTTAGAAGAATTTCATGCCATGAAAAAGCGGTTTTTGATGCTTTTTGTGCTAGAATGAGGGAATGGGCTGCTTCTTTTTGTAATGTAGACTCATCTACTTCTCTTTTTGGTGTGTGTGTTGGGGAGTTAGTTCCGCCACAAGACCTTAGTGTGGATCTCCTTGTATAGTTGGTGGGGTGTTGTTTTTTGGTGTGTCTCACCTATACTTATACATTCTACTTCCCCTTTCATTAGTGTGTTTGTGGTACAACCCACCTTAAATTTTTTTTTTTTGACAAACTACATATACATGTATAGAAGAAGTGTCATCGAGGTTTGAAGATGTGTGAAATTTCAGTGTGCCCCTCCCAAAAAGTATTGTCCCCATTCTTGGGGTTTTGTCATTTTCCTTGGAAAAAGGCCCTCTTTGGAGTAGGAGATGGGCATTGCTTTATACTCACAATCTCCGATGTGGGACTAAATCTCCCCTCTACACAAACCCCCCTTTAGTGAGGATAAAGGTGTGCAGTAGGAGCACATAGTTTTCCCACAGATGAAGCCATTGAAGATGCATAGAATTTAGTGTGCCCTCCCAAGAAGTATTATCCCCATTCTTGGGGTTTTGTCCTTTTCCTTGGAAAAGGACCCTCTTGGGAGTAGAAAGTAGGCCTTACTTTATAAGCACACACTTCATCCTCACAATCTTTGATGTGGGACTAAATCTCCCCTCTACACAGGCCCCCTTTTAGTGAGGATAAGGGTGTGCAGCAGGGGCAAATACTTTTCCCACAGACGACGCCATTGAAGATGCGTGGAATTTCAGTATGCCCCTCCCAAGAAGTATTGTCCTCATTCTTGGGATTATGTCTTTTTCTTTGGAAAAGGGTCCTCTTGGGAGTAGGAGGTGGGCCTTGCTTTATAAGCACACACTTCGCCCTTACAATCTCCAATATGGGACTAAATCTCCCCTCTACATAGCCCTCCCCCCCCCCCGCCCTCTTCACATAGTTTTTCCACAAACGACGCCATTGAAGATGCGTGAAATTTCAGTGTGCTCCTCCCAAGAAGTATTGTACCCATTCTTAGGATTTTGTCCTTTCCTTAGAAAAGGATCCTCTTGGGAGTAGGAGGTGCGTCTTGCTTTATAAGCACACACTTCATCCTCACAATCTCCGATATGGGACTAAATCTCCCCTCTACAAGGTTATTAGCTTACTTTAAACAGAAAATATTTGCTCACGCAGAAAGAAAGAAACTAGAGTTAATTACATGTATACCCCTAAAAACTACCGTATTCTTGTATCATCATCAGAGCTTATCCCATTATTTGGGGTCGGCTACATGAATTCTTTTCAGCCAAAATTTCTATCAAGTGCTATAGTCGTGTTTAAACTCAAGAAGTCCAAGTCTTTCCTAATAACATCGCACCATCTCATTTTAGGTTTTCCCCTAGCTCTTTTACTAGTATCCACTAAGATTTCTACCGTATTCTTATATATGCCACAAAAATTTGGGCCTCATCAAATACACCCCACATTTGATAAAGAAACATCAGTTATATCCCTATAGTTAATGTCAGTCATACCCTAAAGAATATTTCACCAAAAAATAGACAGAACAGTGTAGTGAAGAGTTAAAGTACAAAATAACCTCTCTCCCTCCCCCTCTCACATGTCTCCCTCTTTCTCTCCATCTCTCACTCTGGCACGCCCACCCCATCCAAACTCTCTCTCTCTCTCTCTCTCTCTCTCTCTCTCAGTGCCAGTGGGGAGCATTCTCAGTGTCTGCAACTCTCTCACTCCCCTCTGACACCCCCTTTCCACCCCTCTCTCATGTCCTCCACCTCCTTCCAGCCAAGCTTTCAAACCATGGTTTGGTGGATCGGATCGAATCGGTCCGATTCGGGCAAATCGGAGCGTATCACGGGATTCCCGATTCGCCAGATTCCCATGCGAATAGGACCGATTCCCATCGATTCCCTTGTTCCAAACATCCAAGACGCCTGCAATGGGAGTGTTTCCCTCCACTACCTTCTCCTCTTCCATCACTGGCTCGACAGGGAGTCGGGACCATCGGCAACCTTGTGATACTCTGCCTCTTCTCCACATCCCACCCTCCTTTCTCCTCCATCGACAACCAGCACAACCTCAAGCACCAGCACGATCAGCACGACGACCAGCACAACCTCCTCCATCGCCGGCTGCATGCACGGCTATCTCTGCGTGAGGTTGCATTGGAATAAAAGGCACCAAACAGTGCCCTCCTCTTGCTGCTTCTCTCGCTGGAGAAGCAGAGCACAAGCAGCACATCACCTTGTTTGATCTTACTTGTTTAAATAAATGAGGGATGCTTCATGGCTAGGGAATACTCTCTCTCTCTCTATCGATCTATCTGAGTCCCTCTTTCTCTGTTTTGTGGTGCCCCCACCATGATTCCCCCCCCCCCACTTTCTCTCTCTGTCCCCACAGGAGGAGGAAACGCCTTCCAGCAGCCCCCCACCACACTCCAACTCTCTCTTCAGATGTGAGTCCAGTGCCACAGACATCTACGTGGCATTAATATTCCCATGTAATTATGGGAGATTTTAATATGAGGGTAAGTTAGAAATTTCTGCCCATTAACTGAACCATAGTTGGGTCCGATTAATGGAATATAATGGCAGGAGTATACGTGATGCAATATGCTCAAATTCAGGGTATATTTAATGATGTCAAAATTTTAGGGGTATATGTGTTATTTCCATGCATTTAAGGGGTATGTATGTAATTAACTCAAGAAATTATGGAGTTCAGTTACTCATGTGGGTCCAATATCTCAGAAACACCTTAAATTGCCTGAATTTTTCATGATAGTTGAACTGTCAATCACTAATCAGCCACTTGACTGGGTTACATTAGAAAAAAGAAATTGAGAAAAAATATCCCCTATCATGTTCCACATGAAAAATATAAAAATATCATAAGCATGCTGATTTGTTTAAGTGCACAAGCATGCATATCAAATGCAATCCAGTGCATTAGTAGTTTATGCTCTAATAGGTCAGTTACGCAGAAGATGCGTAGTATTTAGTCAACTGAAGATAGGATGGGTAACTGGATACCAGCATCTAACTTGCTTGGTTATGGAATGCAATAAGCTAATTCAAACATCTTAAAGATGATGAAAGCATTTATGGGAAAAGAAGAACTTGCAAGATAGAGAAAAGGGAAAAAGAAATATCAGCATCACCAACAAAACATGATTACACAATATCAAACACTGACTTCTTCACTTTCGAAAACAGGAGAGAGAAGTTCTAGAGCATCTGTGACATCAATCATTTCCCATCTTCCCATCAGATCAATCGCCTGCTTTGCTTCCTGCAGTAAAGTAGCACATTAGCCATAATACTTAAAGAAAAAACACAGAGCATTCATGATCTAGAAAGAAAACAAGCAATGATGTAATCTTTTAAAGAAACTAAGATAAAGAAGAAACACAAACTCCCACAATCCTTGCAGCTTGTAATACAAGTTACATTTTCTGCGAACATGGAAATGCATGCATAAATTCTCACAAT
Source organism: Colocasia esculenta (assembly GCA_014218235.1). Lineage (NCBI taxonomy): Eukaryota > Viridiplantae > Streptophyta > Magnoliopsida > Alismatales > Araceae > Colocasia > Colocasia esculenta. Next base: position 69,801,932 of record CM024762.1, on the reverse strand, counting down.
AATAAGCATTTACACAGTTAGAACCACTGACGGATTAGGAAATTACCAAGTTATTTACCACTGGCTGCCTCCCTCTCACCATCCATATCAATGGATACAATATACAGCCTTGTACTATCAAAAGCATAACTACATCCACTTGCTAAGATGAATTCTGGAATCAGAAGTCATGTTCAAAGAATCAGATTTTTGGTCATCCATGATCCAACCCTATTCAGATCCACCTTTTCCACTCCTGGCTTCCTGGAGCTGGATGATCTATATTGAGACATCAACTGATTCATCCAAGAAGGAGGTAGGATTGGCCAAATCCATGACAACTGATATATTTTTTTTCTTTTAACAAGCCAATCAGCCCATCTGAAACAAAATGATTGGCCCATCACAAGGATTAAGAAGATACTGAGGATAAGCAGGGCTAAAACCCTTAAACACCCCCCCCCCATCCACCAAATCTCTCTTTTCCACAGTGCATGGCTGCATGCCACATCATGCAGGATATACCCCTCCTTTTTTTTCTCTTTCTTGCTCTGGCTCAATCCATTCTCTTATTCTACTTCTTCCTCTTCCACCATCATTCACATATATCTGGATAATCTCGGCCCTTGAGATAGGCTAGGATCAGCCCCAGAATGACCACCTCAAAAGGACAGCATTAGCAGTCGGGATTAGTCCAGGACCAGCCAATGCCAAACCCAAATCTCCACCTCTAAACCTTGCTCAGAAGAGATCTAATCAACGGTTACCTCTCTAACTCTAGTTTCAATTTCATATAACTGCAAATGCAGAGATATAGTTGTAGGAGAAACAGCACAAATATTCTCTTGAACATGATGATACCATGAATGATAATAACCAAAATATGAGAATTTATACCCATGTTTCAACTGCACCCTTCAAAATCCATTACACAAACACATGAATACACTCTCAAAAAGAAGGCATACTATGTAAATTAGTTTTCTTCACCTCTCAGATAAAAAGAAAAAGGGCTAACCAAAAGACCATAGCAACAAGGAACTTCTGACTTTCTGCACTGCATAAAGTCTTTGGCCCATTTTACCAACATATCGGTGAAAAAGATTGTCGCCTTCTCCACTGTTCTGCAATTTTTTCTGAAGATCCCTGTATTCATTTTGCTCAAATAAGCCCAAATGGTGGCAAGTGGAGATACCGTATCTCCAATATAAGGATTTGCCCAAGTAAGCCCAGTAAGTACTTATCCAAATATTCTAAATGAAATGTGCCCTTGCAATAATATCCCCGGTATAAAGATGATCGTAGAGGCAGTGCATCTAAGATTTTCTCTGGAGAGTGGATGTACCACTCTATTTATATATAAGAAAAACATTATTAGCGTGGAGGGATTAGACAACAGAAAAAAAAACCTGCTAAAAGAGGATAAAAGCTGAAATACACTCATTAGACGCCCAATAAAGGCAAAAATTGAAGAAGCACAACAGCCCACTTTACGCAAAATAGCAGTCCATTCCTTTACTCTCCAGATACCAACCTAGCAATTTTTTTTCTGGAATATCAGCTTCTTGCTTGAAGAATCTCCCATTAATCTCACCCCCATAAAGCCCACAAAGTTGCATACAGAATCGGCCACCAAGGTTTGCAGTCATTAGTCATCCTTTAGCAAGAGTCTCCATAGGCAGTGTGGAAAAAGCCCCTACACCAGTTCCCAAGTAATGCTGTCATACTGCAGCTTATCAAAAAATGAGCTGCTGCACCTCCTTGGAAAATAAACATTCTGAGGGAATGTTCAACCCAATGTCTAAAACAAAAACAAATGCTGAAGGTAGTGTCAGCTTATTTGGGAGACAAGTAGATTTGATTTTGATAACCATAACACCATGTAGGAAGACATGAATCAGGAAGATGTGATGAATACAAGCAATAATTAATGACACAATGTGCAGGCTTCCATATTACTTACCTAGGCATGGCCACTGCTATTGTGCATGATGCCTAGGTAAGTCATGGGAACTCTGTCATACTGTAATATCTACTTGCTTTGACTTCTATACTGTACACATTTGCGTCATAGTGCTGGAAGGAGACTAGAAGATGGCATTCTCACTTATAAAAGCAGTTCACACAAAACGATCGACTGTAAAGGTCAGGGGATGTAACAAGACGTGTTAAGTGCGAATCAGCCCTTTGTATAGAGAGGCTTGTACTATGGTATACTTCTTTCCTTTTTCCCTATTTCTATCTCTTGTAAGCAACTAGGAATAGCAGCCTTATGCCTGTATATATAGGTGCTATCGACCATAGGAGAGGCATGCACCCTCCAGTTTTCTCCCTCAATCAGTTTGTGACAAGAGGTAATCAAACGGCTGTACTTTTCAGGAGCAAAGTGCAGGATGCCATTACAGCAAGTCCTAGTAATATTTCTGTTATCTGAGCACCGAGGAACACCCCTCCCCCTCACTAAGAGGATTTTGCTAATCAGTAAAACTCGAGACATCAAGAGTTCTTGAAGATTGAAGTCGAGAGTTGGATTATCTTCAATATAGTAAATTGTCACAAATTGACATGATTCTAGATGTCGGCTTATCTTTACTGTGCTATCTCACACTGCTGAAAGGAAACTCCTAATGTGAAGGACATCTCACCAACTATTTCCCACATTTTGTAAGTAGGCTATAATTTTGGATGAAATTCTCATTTACTAACTATACCCGGGGGAGGGGGGTTATGAAATAACTTTTCCTACATTGTATACAATCAACATGCTTTTACATGACACTTCTGCTATGTTTCCTACAGACCGGAGATGGACAGTATGCTGAAGTGTACGATGAATAGTATGCTACAGTGTATGATGAATATATCTGCTCTATATTAACTATATTTATCTTTTAGTAAGATTGTTGGTTAATAGTATAGAGGAAATCACATACTATTTCTAGGCTGAAAAGAGAGTATTTATCCTAATGCCTACTAGCTTAGAGTTGAGTTGGGGGGATGAGGTGTTCCTTGGAAGTATAACCCAAATCTCCTTTATTGTCACTTTATTAATAAACCTCTGCATTTCAAAAAACTCTTCTTAAGAAATGATGCTGTTAAAGTTTTATTGGATTGGGCTTCCAAATCAAAAGCTTAAGGTGATGTGTGGAGAGGGCTCCACTATTATAAGCATGTTAGTATCTTCGTCCCTTTCCAGTGTGGGACTATTCTTACATGCCGCCTCATGTGCAAGCTGATTTTAGGCTCTGTCACATGGACCATAAACTTAGGGTTGCATCCCGGATCATACCATAGGCTCTAACACCATGTTAAAGTTCTGTTAAATTAGGTCTTCCAACTCAAAATATTAAGTGGAGAGGGCTCCACTATTATAAGCACATTATGATTTTGTCACTTTCTAATGTGAGACTATTCTTACAGATGCTATTGTTGAAACCATTCATCAAGAACAGTCACTGCAAGGCAATAACAGTACTACGATGAATTTGATATTCAAACATGGAAAGATTCTGTACCTGCGCATCACTCCATTCGACACTTCGCAGAAACTTGGTCAGAGCCTTCTTATCCGACACCAGAGAGAAACGGAACTTCCAAAGTAGTTGCCTCTCCTCTCCGCTTAGAGTGCGGGTGGGAGGGTACTTTAGGATTCTCTGTATTGATCTTCAAAACCACCAAAACAAAGAAAGCGTTAGAAGACCAGCAATATTGAACAATATATTAGCATATGTTTAACTAGTAGGTTTCACTATAACTTTGTTTTCCTCTTCATGGTCTGAGACACCAAGAATAGAATTGAAAAGCAAATTAATCAAGAGGAAAAGAAAAAGGAAAAAAGATTCTAATGCAAGTTGGTTCTATAGCAAGGTTTGAGATAGCTTCACTATGACTAGGTAATTCTCAAAAATAGGAAACCAAATGTCATTCAGCGAGAGAGAGCTTGAGTAACACATCAAACCAGAGCATCAACATATGAAATTAACCACAAAGTGCAAATCCAAGCAAGAAACATCAGATATTTGATCATCTAGAAAACTAAGCATGAGGAAAGAAGGAAAACTTCAAGCTTTTCTTCTAATTTAGATTTTCAAATCAGTAATTACAATAGAGATTCAAAAGATCGTTCAACTGTGGGTATCCAATTATGGACATTTTGGCATAAACAACAACAATATACATGCATAATGTAGCCCATAATGAACAGTGAAGCTTGAGTGTACTTTGAATCATTACTGCTTGGCTTCAAATCCTTATCTATAATCCCACGCGTCAAACTCCTAGCAAGCTTGAGCTGCTTGTGCTCGGAAGGATTACTTTTCCCCACTTCAGGATCCCAAACAATCACAAGTTCATTTGTTGAAGATACAGCAGATGGAGAGAAAAAATTTATTCCGGACTCCTACACACATAGCATATCAAGCATTTGGGTTAGATTTATCCACAAGAAAACAGATATAAAATGAACAAATGATGCAACTTTTTATTTTCACAAAAAGAGAGTTGTGACGACATGATTGTTCAATGAAAACCATGGACTTTGAATCCGCATCAAAGCAATGCAATAATCTTGGGCAATGAATGGATAATCTAGTCCTCATAAACAGCAGATGATTTTTATGGTGCACCCACCATGAAATTTGGTAAATTGTAGAACTGTCTAGAGTTTGACTAAGTTAGAACTCATCTGGCATTTTGACCATGTTAGCAGGCATAAATAATGAATTTGATTAATTTTCATGCATGCGTACAGAGAGTGATACAAGTAGTGATGTGTGCAAAACATGTAGTTATGCTTAAATCTCATTTAAACATGACACAACATTTGATGAAATATAGTGTGCAGAGGTCATAGTTTGGATTTGACTGCATATTAAGTGTGCAATGTGGGCCCATGAAGTCAGGGATAGAAGTGTCGGTTTCGAACTCAGTTTCGACCTGGTCCAAAACCAAAACCGTTTCGGTTTCATTTCACTGGTATCGGTTCAAGTGATTTTGTCTTCACTTGAGATGGTTTCAGCTGGTTTCGGACTAAGGGGTGTCGGTATTGGCTAGGTCCGAAACCGATACATTTCGGCCGAAACAGATACTGACAACCATGCATGAAGTGTCACTGGCCATTATAAAATTTGGGCATCACACATGTAACCCACCATGAAATTTGCATAGGGCATGTGTCTCCACATGCGGAAGAATTCCACTGTCATTAAACAGCAATATGTCAAAGATGATTAAGCTACACCACCGATCGTTGTGGACGGTGGGATGAAGATGGCTGAGGCTTGCCACTGCTAATTGTTGGCAGAAAAGATGATTAAGGTTGGACACTGTTGGCTTGTCGACACTCGACAGTGGGACGAGGGAGAGGGTTTAGGGGTGTTAAGAGGATTCTCTAAATCCTATGAGGAACGATCCACCCTTGTACAGCCGTATCCCCTTCTTCCTTCTATATTTTGTATAATACTAGGAATAGGAAGTTGTGGTTGCTATCCTTGTCCTCCCTTGGGGCCACTGTACTTGTATATATAGATGGTAATACAATAGGAGAGGCCAAGCTCTCCAATTTCCCTTTTCTCTATGTTTGTAGCATGGTATCATAGGTGCTCTTGATTGTTGTCACCGCCTCATGCTGCATAGTACAGCAACTTCCATCACAGCACCATCACCTTCCCACTGCCTCTTGCTGCGATGTCAGAGGTGCTCTTGATTCGGCTTCTCAGCTCTCTTGCTGCTATTGTCGTCCTCAAGGCCATCTTTGGGACACTTGTCCGCAACTTCTCCACAAACAGAATTGTTCTACTCACCCTACAGCTGTTGTTGCGGACATAGGGTCTTCTACTCCAGATCTCTCAATCACATCTGATGTTGCTCCAGATGTGGCACAATTGGCCAGCCAACAAACTCAGCTCACCTCTCAACTTCAGTAGCTCCTTCAGTCTGCCAATTTTCTCCATGAACCCTCTGCTATGTATGCCTCACCTGGTACTGTCTCAACCTTGATTTTAGATTCTATGGTATCTCATCATATGACCTTCATGTGAATCTATAAGTAAGATGGCTCATTACTTGTAGATTGTTCTCCCGCTCCCACTTATTTACAGATTCACATTACTAATGGCACTCCCCCCCTACATGTCCCTCAGTGTGGCACCATCACCCGTACATCTGATCCTTCTAGGTATTTAACCCTCTCACGTGCTTCATGTGACAAAACTTTCTATCAACTTGTCCTTGTTGATGCTGGATACACTATCTCATTCACCTCTTCTACATGTTTTGTGCAGGATTCACATACAGGTCAAAGAATTGGAACTGGTCGCAGAGTGGACAGCTTGTACCATTTGGAGTCACTACATCTTCCCTCTTTGGCCATCATGTCCTCTCGTGCTCACGGGTCGACTTTCTCTATTGCTGACATGTGGCATTGTCATCTTAGACATCCTTCTAAAGCTCATCTTAAGTCCTTGTTTCAATCTGGAGTCTTAGGGTTACAACAGTCTTCTATTCATTTGTCTCAATGTAAGGGTTGTAAGCTTGCTAAGCATTCTGCCACCCTTTTTCTTCTCGAGAGTCAGTATCTTCAAAACTTTTTGCTTTAGTGCATTCTAATATTTGGGGTCCATCTCCTTTGCCTTCTATGACAGGCACTCTACTATGTCTGTTTTAATGATGATTGTATTCGCTTCATTTGGGTTTTCCTTATACACTAGAGATTTGACCTTTTTGTCTATTTACCGTCAGTTCTCTGAGATGGTCTACACCCAATTTCATTGTCGCATCAACGAACTTCGTACCGATGGTTCTCACGAGTACCTCCCTATTGACTTTCTAGATACCCTATCTTCTCATGAAACCCTTCCCCAACAATCCTACCCTTACACTCCTCAACAAAATGGTTTCGTTGAGCACAAGCATCGTCACATCCTTGACACTACTCAAGCGCTTCTTCTCTTTACACCTGTTCCTCGTGCCTTTTGGACAGAAGTTGTTCCCACTGCTGTTTGTCCTATCAATATCACCTTGTTCTCTGTTCTTTCTAGTTGTTCTCCCTATGAGCATCTTTATAGTTCGCCGCCTACCTATCATGATCTCCACACCTTCAATTGCACGTGTTTTATTCTTCTCTCTCCTCATGAGCGCACAAAACTCTCCTCGTGAGTAGTTAAGTGTGTTCTCTTAAGGTATAGCATGGGGCACCATGGGTATCACTACTATGATCCTATGGCTCATCGACTTCATATCTCTCATCACCTTCTTTGAGGACATTTCTTTCTTTGCCTCTTTATCTCGAGATTTGGTCAGGATCTTTCATTTTTATTTGATCCTAAACATTCTCCTCCAACCATTATTCTAGGTGTCTCTCTTGATGAGCCTTTTACCCCTCCTTCTCCTTTGCCTCACGAGCTTTCCTCCCCTTCTCGGCCTCCCATTGTCCATGCCTATAGTTGTCCTCGTACTCCTAGAGATGTTTGTGCATCGTTGGCTAATGAAGTTGATGCTCCTATTCTACCTCCTGTGGATTGTGGATCCTCCACTGCATAACCCTCCGCATAACCACCATCCTCCTGATCAATTTAGACTTGTTTTGGTTGAATCCTACTCTCCACAATTCTCTACCTTTCTTGCAGCCCTTCACACCAATCAAGAGCCTTAGAGTTATGGCCAGAGTTCAATTTCCTGAGTGGCAACAAGCTATGCCTATGGCAGAGGAACTTCAGGCTCCTCGGCAGACTAACTCTTGGTATCTTGTTTCATTTCCTTTCAACATTTCTCCAATCAACTGCAAGTGGATTTAAAATCAAGACTAAGTCTGATGGTAGCATTGAACATTATAAGGCTCAGCTTCTGGCAGGAGGCTTTATACAAGAGTACAACACTGATTATGAGGAGACTTTTTCTATAGTGGCCAAAATGACCACTATTTATACACTTATTGCTATTGTTATTGTTCGTCAGTGGCCTCTCTTTCATCTTGACATGAAGAATGTTTTTCTTCATAGTGACCTCTCTGAGAAAGTTTACATGTAGCCTCCTAGTCTTTCTACCATGCCACTGCATGTTCGTCTCCCTCGGAAGGCCCTATAAGAACTCAAAGAAGCTCTCGCACGTGCTTTGAGCGGTTCCGTCAGACTATTCTTGATGCTGGTTTTCAAAAAAATGTAGAGGATTACGCTCTCTTTGTCTGTGAATCTCCTCTTGGTCAAGCCATTCTTCTTCCCTACGTTGACGACATGATCATCACTGGAGATGATGTTGTTGCTATTGCCTCTCTTAAGCATTGCCTCCATCAGTAGTTTAAGGTGACAGACCTTGGGCCTTCTCGATACTTTCTTGGTCTTGAGGTGGCCTATTCCTCTCATGGTTATTTATTGTCTCAGCAGAAGTATATCAACAACAATTTTCAGCATATTGCTCTTTTTTATTCTCGCACAGTTGATACTCCTATAGAGCTTCATCTCAAGCTTCGTCCATCCGATGGTGTTCCCTTAGAGAACCCTACACACTATCGGTAGCTTGTTGGAGCTTTGGTGTATTTTGACTATTTCTCGCCCTAACATTGCTCATATTGTGCATGTCTTGAGTCAGCTCAATGCACCAACTTCAATCCACTTTGCTGCTCTTTTGAGTGTTCTTCAGTATATGCATGGAACCATTTGCCACTCCTTGTTTATGTCATCCACAAACACATTGGAGCTTCGAGCTTATTCGCATGCTAACTGGGCTGCTAATCCTGCTGATTGTCATTCCACCACCGTCTTCTGCATTTTTCTTGACTCTCGACTCCTCTCTCATTTCTTGGCAAAGCAAGAAGCAAGCAGTTGTCTCTCGCTCTAGCATTGAGACCGAGTATCATGCCATAGCCGACACTTCTACTGAGATTGTTTGGCATCATTGACTTCTTCATGATTTTAGAGTCGATTCTTTGGCTCCCACACCATGTTATTGTAATAATCGGAGTGCTCTTTAGATTGTCAACAATCCCGTCTTCTATGAAAGAACAAAACATATTGAGATTGATTGTCATTTTGTCCATCAACATTATCTATCTGGAACTTTGTCACTTCCATATATTTCCTCTGCCAAGCAGCTTGCTGATCTTTTTACAAAGTCTCAAATGACTAGGGGTGTAAACGGAACCCGATATTCCGATATTCCGACCCGATTCCGATAAAAATTATCGGTTTCGGAATCGGAAAATGATACCGATAACTTATCGGAATCGGTATCGAATATTCCGATAAGTTATCGGAATCGGAATTGAAAAAATAATCGGAATCGGTATCGGTATCGGTTTTTCGATAAATTATCATAAACTCAAGGTAAAATTATGGTAAACACCTTACCTTATCGGAATTTCGGTTCCGGAATCGGAACGGAATCGGAACTAACTATTCTTATCGGAATCGGAATCGGAACCATATTTCGGTTATCGGAATCGGAATCGGAATCTGTGTTTCCGATTCCGAATCCGACCCATTTGCAGCCCTACAAATGACTCTGTGATTCAAGGTATTCATTGGCAAACTCTTGGTGTACGATCACCCATAAGTTTGAGGGAGGGCGTTAAGAGGATTCTCTGGATCCTATGAGGATTGATCTACCCTTGTATAGTCGTATCCCCTTCTTTCTATATTTTGTGTAATACTCTTTGGGGCCATTATACTTGTATATATATATATGGTAATACAAGAGGAGAGGCCAAGCTCTTCAATTACCCTTTCCTTTGTGTCTGTAACAAGGGGTATCACCATTAGCTCTAAGTGGTTGGTTGAGGGAGATGGTTAAGGCATGCTACTCTCATTTTTTTAAGGCTCATGTTATGTCATTTGTTGACAGAGGGCCAATGGAGGCCCTTTTCAGCTGCCCAAAGTGACGCTAGGGAGCCAACCATCGTAGCCACTAGCCAACAATAGCCCAAAATGGGCGGCTGCGGAAGAATGCAAAACTAGATTGCTATAATAGAGGTCTTCTAATTTTTACATGAATTAACTAGGAGTTTTCCTTTAAGATGTTGAGTGAAGACAAGATCAACCCCCTCCCACTTTATAGACCTACAAGTACAACCGATCAGTCAATAGGTTTCACCAAGTGTCATGCTTCCATTGATGCTTCATCCCATGATTTGTAGATGCAGCAATCATGAGGTGCTTACTTGGCCTCTAGTTGCTTCATTGAACTAAGCCATCAGGCTCTTCCACATTATGGTTGGCAATGAGTCAAGCCATTTGTGAGCCACTTACCCAAGTTCACTTTGAGCTTAGCTTGACTCAAGCAGCCTGATGAAAGAAGCCTGAGCTCCAAACAAAAGTCATTAGTCTAGCCTAAGCTTCACCAAGTTCGACTTGGTTGGCTTGCAATTGAGTATGAATTAGTACTCAAGGAGTGGCCTAGTGGTTAGCCCTCCATGTACACCAGGAGTTTAAGGTCATAAGTTCAAATCCCATTGGGAGCAGGTTTATAAGGAATTTCTAAAGGAAACCCTAATAAGATAGTTTCCAATCCCCCCCCCCAAAAGAAAGTGAGTATGAATTAAGAAACTTAATATCAGTTTTATGTTTATTATGTTATTTTAATTGTTCTAATTAATGAACAACGGAGTCAATTCACCATGCAACACAGGCTTTTAATTATTGTAGGAGTCTAGAAGCAGATACCTTATAGGTTGGCCTATGTTTTCTAGTTATCCAACATGGGACTAAGATGTACACATAAAAATGCACAGACAAATGTGAGGGCATGTGCACATACCCTAGGTAGAGTCGGTCCTACACCAGAAAATGAAAGTTCCTGACCCTCCAAAACCAAGTCTTATGAAGTCAGGTGGCTCCTCCTCTTTTTGCTTGTGCCTCCCATGCTATTGGTTATTTGCTAGATTAACTCCTAAACCAAATTGAGCTTCTAAATTTTTGCTAAGCACAACTCAGTTAGAGCAAGCCAAAGCTTGGTTTAACCCATTGCCACCCCTAGTCCACATATTGCTGATGTGCCATCTTGGCACCCACAAGGCATGGCCTAATTGGTCAGGTAGACCTAGGTGGGCCCACAGCCACTGTAACTCCTTCGTCATTGTTATTGGAGACCAAAAGTGCACCCCCCCCCCAAAAAAAAAAAGAAAAGGAAAAACAAATCTTGAAATATTTAGGACAAAACATGTTTTTCCAGTTTTCATGCAAAAACATAATTCTCCATCTTTTCTTTTGTGATTTTTGACTACATTTTTTATGCTTTCTCCATTTTCTAGTCACATTTCCTGAGGTTTTGAGCTTCCCCCCTGCAAGGACCATCTCCCTGTTTGTTAACAAACTAGCCCTTAAAAAAAAATTCTCATACCCCACAGCCATTCCACATAATGAGCAGACCTCCTTTAAATCCTTCTGCAAGTGAGAAAGCCCCTCCCATCAGTCTTGAACCACCTATCATCTTAGCAATCTGATCATCCATTTTGAAAGAAAATCAATCCAACTTAGGTTTCAGAATAAGATCCTCGACCACTATTGCCACATTATCACTGTTTAGCCCCTGATATTCCAAGAGAAAACCTTTATTCCTCCACTATGGTCCCTTTGCTCATTCTAAAACAGTCCAAACATTTATCGTTCTTTATAACCTCCGAGTCCCTTTTACCAATTTTAAATCCTCCTCCAGGTCTCTTTCCCTTCAAACAGCTCTATGAAACTTCATTCCTCCTCATTACTTTCAAAGAACCACTTCCTTCAGTTCAAAAGAAACGCCAGTTCATAGCGACATTGGACCAGACTGCCAGTTTGATCCCATGCATGGTTTGCCAAATCATATCAAATCAGACATCATAACATACAACAGGCTTTATGATACAGATCAAATCAGACCAAATTCGGAAGATTGTATCCATTTAATTCAGCAAACACTACAATTATCAAATGTGCCATATGAAACCAAATCAGACTGTATTGGTGTATCATACCATATCGTACTGAATATGGTGCATATCAGTGATATGACCAACCAATATCCCATGGTGGCATATCAGTGCCACATGAACCCAGCCACTCACACTCTTTCTTGGGTAGGTTATCCACCATTATTAAAAAAAGAAATCTGGAGATGTGCATTTACATTTCTATTTCTTAATTATTTTTGTTTGAAGGAGCTTGTTCAATCCCCATGTACTTGTATATTTTTTTATTTGAAGGGAGCTACCATATTCAGAGAACATCTTAGGAGGTCTCTCTGCTTGGTTGGCTATCATCCTTTCTTCATTAGTCCCCTCTGATCTATTTAAGAGATGTATCACATTGGGAAAGGCGCCTATGAAAGGAAAGAAAAGGACTCTTTTTTCAATCGTGTGAGAGTTCTGAGAAGGAGAAAAGGGAAAGAGTCCGAGTATGCAAAATTCCCATCCCTAACCATAAAATCACTTTCCCTCTTCTTCCCCATCTCCATCACCAACCCCCACCAACACCATCGTCTTCTATCCCACTCCACCTTCTTCATCTCCATCCTTTTCTTACCTCTTCATGTACAATTTCTCTCCCCCTCTTCCGGCTGTACAACCATACACTGATGGCCTTTGTGACTCTCACATTCATCATCATCATCATCAGAGCCTTATCCCATTATTTGGGGTCGGCTACATGAATTCTTTTCCGCCAATAATTTCTATCAAGTGTTATAGTCGTGTTTAAACTCAAGAAGTCCAAGTCTTTCTTAATAACATCGCACCAACTCATTTTAGGCCTTCCCCTAGCTCTTTTACTCGTATCCACTACAATTTTGTCACATCTTTTAACCAGTGCCGAGTTAGGGCGACGGTGCACGTGTCCAAACCACCTAAGTCTATTTTCTCTCAATTTTCTATCAATTGGAGCTATCCCCAAATCCTCACAGAAGTGCTCATTCCTAATCTTATCTTTCTTAGTCTTACCACACATCCATCTCAACATCCTCATCTCCGCCACACACATTTTGTTAATGTATTTCTTTCGCACTACCCAACACTCGGTACCATATAATAAAGCAGATCTCACTGCCGTTCTATAAAAATTTCCTTTAAGTATCACTAGTATACGACGATCACAAAGGACTCCTCATGCACTTCTCCATTTTTGCCAATCTGTCTTAATCCTATGTGCCACATCGTCATAAATCTCCCCATTCTCTTGAATGATAGACCCTAAGTATCGAAAGCTACTACTCTTAGGAATGTCTTGTCCATCAATTTGAACCATATCTTCCTATAACACTCTCTTATTATTATAATTACAATGCATAAATTCTGACTTACTCCTACTGATTTTAAAACCTTTAGATTCCAAGGCAAGCCTCCAACTTTCTAGCTTAACATTTAAACCATCAATACTCTCATCAATTAAGACAATATCATCCGCAAATAACATACATCAAGGGATATCATCATGCAATTGCTTAGTTACCTCGTCTATAACGAAAGCAAAAAGATACGGACTTAGAACAAAACCTTCATGCAAACCTACTGTGACCGAAAATTCACAAGTCTCTCCAGCAATAATTCTCACACTAGTAGTGGCACCCTCGTACATATCCTAGATCAAGTCAACATATCCTTAAGAAACTCCATTCTTTGTTAATGTCACTCTCGGTACTCAATCATATGCCTTCTCCAAATCAAGAAAAACCATACATAATCATCTCTCTATACTTCTCCATTAACTGTCGTAATAAGAAAATAACTTTTGTAGTAGATCTAATTGGCATAAAACCAAAATGATTTTCTGATACAGTAGTCATACATCGCATTCGTTTCTCGATTACTCTTTCCCAAAGTTTCATAGTGTGACTCATAAGCTTAATTCCACAGTAATTATTACAGTTTTGAATATCCCTTTTGTTTTTATAGAAAGGAACCATGACATTTTTTCTCCATTCTTCTAGTATTCTCAGTTCCTTCAAAATTTTATTGAAAATTTTAGTTAACCACTTAATACCAATGTCTCCTAAGGCTTTCCACACTTCAATAGGTATGTCATCCAGTCCTAAGACCTTACCCAATTTCATTTTTCCTAAAGCATAACCCACTTCTGACATCTTAATATGCCTGAAATATTGATATTTATCACATTTTGTTGACTCATGATTCTCTTTTAAAGAGACATCCTTAAAACAATCTCCATTAAGTCATTTCTGAAAATAGCTACACCATCTCTCTTTAACCTCTAGATCCTTAATTAAAACCTTTTGATCACCATCCTTAATGCAACGAATATGATCTAGATCTCTACTTTTCTTTTCTCTTAATTTAGCAAGTTTAAATATATCTTTTTCACCCTCTCGGGTTCCTAGTTTATTATATAATTCTTCAAACGCCTTTGATTTAGCTTCACTAACTATTCTTTTAGCCCTCTTTGGTGGGGACACCCGGCCGGGCCGACAGGGTCCAAGTTTATCGCAGGCGGAGGCAACGAGCAGCAACGACGGCGTCCATTTGGCTTAGCGACTTGCCGTCGGGCCACTAGCATGTTTCTTTTATGAGTTTGAGCATTTAGTGATGTAATAAGGCCCATATGAGGCCCATTAGAACTCTTTTTATTTTCTGTGTATTTTTGGGTCCGAATTTGGACCTATTTTTTAGGCTTGAGGGTATTTCAGTCTTTGGGTGTATTAGTGAGGACTATTAGGGTTCCCTCACTATAAATAATATGTAATAATCTGTTTGAGGGATTAATGAAGATTTGAAGAGCTTTTTTTTGGTGCGCAGCTGTGGACACGGGATATTTTTCACTTCTTTTTCGGATCTTTATTCAATCAGGTTCATTTCATTTCGTTCTAGTCGAAGGTATTCATTCATTTCACATATTTTGGATTTCGGTATTTGCGGAGCGTGCCAATCTGCCTGGTAGACAAAAAAAAAAGGGTCCGCGCGATGCGGAGGAAAGGTTTTGTTGTCCTTGAAATGGACGAATGGGGTGTCTGTAAAACAGACAATGAAAGGTGTCCGGGAAACGGACGGGTGCGCCGTAATTTATCTGAACTTCTTGAGTCCCGTATCTATACTCATCAGATGATTGAAGTAGCGTGTGCTGGACCTCTGTCTCCATCGATCGGGATCGATGTTACATTTACATCAAGTTAAAGTATTTGGTGTTATTTGGCACCAGTTTTAACTCGAATACCATTCATAGCAAGGATGAGAACATATATGTGTAAAGAATTTACAAAGTCCTAATATGATATTTTCCCCCTTTTTTATTGAAAATACATTTTATTCTTTTGAAAATGTTCGAATTTGTTTCATTTTGAATAGTATGAAATGGTGTGACTGCCTATTTTCCTTGGGTGTAAAATATGATTTTGAAAATGGAACGGGTATACACCCGCAGATTATTTCTGGTTTTTTTTTGTGTATTGAGAACTTGGGCAGTACTCCCCTTCTTTTTTTTTTATGAATATCTTCTTGAACGGTATCTCCATTTCAACAAAGTTTCCGTCAATGAATTGAAATCTCATGGTTATACAAGAGTGTTCTTTGACAGAATTCCACTTGGACAAAGAGTTTCCCTAAGAAAACATACGCATCTAAGCATATATTCGTAATTATATGGATATGTTTCTTTTGAGTAAAGATCCTACTCAAATGAGAATCCTGCTAAAGAACATATACGCATGAAAGCAAAATTCCCATTGCCTTAAGGATATGCTTCCGAGCTATATCCCCGCTGAGGCGGGAGCTCCCCAGAATTTCCTCTGGAAAAGGGATCTCTGTCCGGGCAGAGTTTCCTTTAAGAAGCATATACATATGAATGTGAACTTGCGAACATACAAGTACGTTCTTGGGCAGAATCTCCGCTTGGGCAGAGTCTCCACTAAGAAACATATGCATATAAATACGAGTTTGCGGTTATGTGAATACATTTTTAGAAGGAACTTTGACATGGGCAGAGTTTCCTTCCAAGAAACATATATGTATAAGCACAAATTTGAGTTTTATAGATATGTTCTTAGGCAGAATCTCCACTTGAGCAGAGTTTCCCCTAAGAAACATATACGTGAAAACACAAATTTGTGAATATACGAATACGTTCTCGGACAGAATCTCTGCTTGGGCAGAGTTTCCCCTAAGAAACATATACATACAAGCACAAACACACCATCCCAGAGACTTAGAACTCGATGGGAGGTGGCACATATGCATCTGGATGCGTAGCATTCAGAGCACGAATTACAAAGGTATTTAAACACCATATGTCCAAAGATGGACGGTATTTAAAACCTATAGCCCATGTGGGCCGATGCCGTTATTACGGACTTAAGACGATGAAGCTTGCCGATGTCGTATGAGGATGACCCCTTTATTTTCTCCCTCAGCTCGGGTGGGGAAGGGAATTTGATACCTTCACGCACAAGAAAGGAGGTTGGGGATGAAACGGAAAATTCTGGGATTTTCTATTCCTTGGAATTCCAAAGGAAAGGGGACAGCAATGGGGCTTCTTCTCTTTTGGGGCTTCGCCTCCTTCTCCCCTTCTCCTCTCTCTCTCTCTCTTTTTTTAAGGGGAATGGGGGTGCCTTTTATAGAGGAAGGCCCCCCCTTACAACGGTGGGATGGGGGACCCCTAACCGATGGGAGTTCCATCGGTTAGAGGGAAAACCGATGGGACTACCATCGGTTAGAGGGTTAAAGCCCCTCTAACCGATGGGAGTTCCATCGGTTAAGGGCCATCCCCTTAACCGATGGAGGTTCCATCGGTTAGAGGGGAATCCCCCCCCCCTAACCGATGGAATCCTCATCGGTTAGAAGGGGGGGCTCTCCTAACCGATGACAGTCCCATCGGTTAGGGGACCCTCTCCCCTAACCGATGGAACTTCCATCGGTTAGAGGGGAGTTCCCCTCTAACTGATGGTAGTGCCAACCGATGGTGCTTCCATCAGTTAAGGGGGAAAGCCCCCTTAACCGATGACAGCCCATCGGTTAGGGGGAAAAAACCCCCTAACCGATGATGCTTCCATCGGTTAGGGGAGGGGGGGTTTCTATAAATAGGCCTTCCCCCTTAACATTTTGGAGGGGTCTTGCCATTCTGAAATCAGAAAATCTGTGCCTTCTTGGAGCCTTCCTGGGCGGAGAATTGCAAGTCCTTGGAGCCTTCGTGGCGGACTTATTCCTGTATTTACTCTTCACATTTGGTCTTGTAGACCTTGTGATGCCAGAATTCTTCCGTGCCGTATTTTATACGGAGATTTATTCTCCTCGGCATCTCCACTTGCTTGGGGTGCTTGACACCACTTGAGAGCTCGAACGGCTTTCAACAAGAAACTTGGATTAAGTTATGACTTTAAGCAACCTTGGGGTTACCCTAATCATAACCGTTTTGTCCCCTTAATCAGGCCGTTAAACCAGTTAGGTGATGTCAACATTTTACCGATAGTTACCAACTCCCGATTAAGTAGCCACCCTCCTTTCATAGGCTAACTAACTGATTAGTTGCCCACAAGTGAATGCCACCTACTTGACTTGTTAGACCACTATATAAGGGAGCATTGGTACTCCTCTTAACAAGCATCCAACATATACATATATATATTTTCTGTTCCAACAACAGCCTTCTTGTCTTCTCCAGCGGGGTGGAATCCCCAGGGTGGAAGCCCAACCCCGTGCTCCTTCCTCCACCACGCCTCACCCCTCCCTGTTTTCTGTCTGTTTCTCCCTCCACATCCGCTGTGCCGCATCAGTTTGGTATCAGAGCCAGGTTGTCGACTTCTTCAATGGAGCCGAGTCCTGGCCAGCCATCTGTTTCTGTTCCAGTCCGCGCAGAGCCCCCGACAGCAATCGAGTTCCGCACGCGGGTCCTTGCTCCTCCCCTCCTTCGCGCGACCAGGGGGTGTTCCACCCACGCACAGGTCGTCTACGAACCCGCATCCACGGCCGCGCCCTGCGCCAGGCCGCCCACCCGCGCAGCACCCCACACGAACCCGCGTCCACGGTCGCCAGCGATCGTCGCGTCCCTGCAACCCCGCCCACGCGCCTGCGCGCGCGAGAGCCGGGTGGCCCGCGGTCGCCGCGTTCTTGCGACCCCCCCCCCCCCCCCCCGCCCCCGACCATGCCACGCCACCCACGACCCGCGTCCACGATCGTCGTGGTCGCCGCGCCCCAGCGCCTGCGACCCCACACCCCCAGCGCCTGCAGACCCCGCACCCCGCGTCCCTGCGCGCGCTAGCCAGCACGCGGCCCCGCCGCGACCGAACGCAGGCCATCCAGGCCTCACGCGATCCCGCATCAAGAGTCGCCGCGTCCCTGCGACCCCTGCCCACGCGCCTTCGCGCGCGAGGGCCTGGTCGCCCGCGGCCGCCGCCGTGGTCCACGTGCCCTGCCCTCGCGCCCGTTCGCAGTCTGGGTGACCCTCGCAGCGTCCACCCCGCTGCCTTTCGCCGTGACACTCAGCAACGGCGGCCTCCTCGTCGTCCAGTTCTCCTGTCGTTGGAACCACGCACAGGAGCAGTGAGGGGTCCGCCAGCAGGTTTCACCGGTTGTTTGGGTCAGCACCGCAGTACACGTCGCCTCTGTGCAGCCGTCCTTGACGTCAGCCACATCTCCCTCAACTGTTCAGGCCACCAGACGACGTCTTACTGTGTCGATGAACCAGCACGGAGCGCCGAACATCAACGAGGATCCTCCAGTGCTCGTCTACTTCCCAGTGCTGCCACACGAGATTTTTCAACCACGCCGTCCGCGTACACCTCCACGCCAACATCCCCAACGACCAGTCGCCTGACCACCGGCGGGACAAGACGTGGAGTCCGTACAGCGCTTGCTTGCTGCGTTGACGATTGATCCGGACCAGGACAGCAAGCCTCTACCCCACAGCAGCGGGCGTTCGACTCCAGCTTCGTGAACGTGACGTGCGTGTGTACACGTTTTTCAGTGGACCTCGCTCTTCAGCGAGTCGATTAGCGCTTACGGCTCGTTCTCATCTCTTGCTCGTCCTGTACTTGATTAAATTTGTCGTCGTGAATGTGTGTTAGGAACATCTAGCCAGTTTAAATTTATTGCTGCGGATTTTGTGAGTTAGCTATGACCATCTCTTGAGCATCACTTTGTTACATTAATTGTGGAATATCATTAATAATTGTGAAAAAAATCTTTGATTGCTTGGGGGGAAAAAAAAAAGAACGTTTTGAACTACGAAGTTGACCAAACTACGAATTTTGTAACATCTGTTTAAACGTACTCACCTTCTTGGACACGTGCACGACAC
Source organism: Colocasia esculenta (assembly GCA_014218235.1). Taxonomy (NCBI): domain Eukaryota; kingdom Viridiplantae; phylum Streptophyta; class Magnoliopsida; order Alismatales; family Araceae; genus Colocasia; species Colocasia esculenta. Next base: position 69,782,754 of record CM024762.1, on the reverse strand, counting down.
AAATTTGCTGCAACTTGATTAGTTCGCTCTGCTGATCTCACTCGTGGTATGTCGTCGTGTCGTAGTTGTTGTCGTAGGTTATAGGGTTTACGAGTCGTTTGTTTTACAATTTCTAATATTCAAAAAAAAAATAATTGTTGTGTCGTCAGTAGTTGTTGCATGTTAGTTGTGTCTCATGCCCACACGTAGCGGCGCTGAGTACCACACTTCAGCGCCGATGTCTGGATCTCAACAAGCCATGTCGGGAAACCGCCTTCCCCCTCAAGGCGCTCATGCCAACCCTCTTGGAGACCTGACCTTGACCGAGGTTGTACTGCAACTTAAAGAGGAAATTCGTAGAATGGACCAGCGTATGAGGGAGGGTTTTACTGGTATAGAGGAGAGGATCACTGAGTCAGACCGTACTGTGCAAGGGATGGTGGGTCGCATTGTGGCCTTGGAAGGGGTTATTCGTGAGCCGAGAAGAGATCAAGCCGTTGAGAGACCCCAGCCTCAGCGCCCCCTTTCCCCTGCTGCCCCTCGGCACCCTCAACCTAGGGTAGCCCTAGCTGATGATCGGCGTGGTCGGTACAATGACTACGACCAGGTAATTTTGAAGAGGAGATTGATGAAAACCCCTGGGTCCCTGTTGCTCGTAGATATAGGAGGTATGGTAGGAGGCCTGACAGGGAGTTTGATGAGGATGAGCGATGGGCATATCGGGATCGGGACTATGACATCCGGAATGCCGGCATCGAGGCTCCCAGTTTTGACGGTTCTTTGGAACCTCAAGATTACCTGGACTGGGAGGCTAGGATGAATCGCTATTTTGATTGGTTGGGAATGTCAGACCCCCGGTGAGTTTTCTTCGCCAAGACCATGTTAAGGGGTCGTGCGTTAACCTATTGGACCAATCTTGAGGAGCGCCTTGCTCAGAGGTTTGAGGAGCCAATTGACACGTGGGATGAGATGAAGGCCAGACTTCGTGAGTAGTACGTCCCCGCGACGTACCGTCACCGATTGATTGATAGATGGCAGAGCATCTCACAAGACTCTAGGAAAGTGTCGGAATACATTGATGAATTTGATGATCTATTATTGAGGTGTGGAGACCGTGAGGAGGGTGCCTTGACCCTTTCTCATTTCCGGAGAGGCTTGCGTCGAGCTTATCAACAAGAGCTTTTCCGTCAGCATGTGACCACTCTCGATCAAGCCTACCAGGTTGTGCGTGAAACGGAGCAATTTGAGCAAGAGTGGGAGTCCTCTCGTGTTAGGTCCACATATCAACGTCCTCTGGACCCGAGAACCGTCCCGGGCTCCACCCCGAGGGTCCCAACTAACCGGGTTCCGGAAAGACAATGCCCAGTGGAGATCCCTCCTGCCTTACCGCCTACCAGGCACGATGATAGAGGGAAGGTGCCAATGAGGGAGACCACGCGTCCGGGTGATAAGTCCCGCGATCGTTGTTATCGTTGTCAGGGACTAGGGCACCATGCGATTGATTGCCCCCAGAGGGCCCTAGCTATTGGTAATGGCGAGTCTTCCGAGTAGGGGCAGCCCCTCGTGGATGTTAATCATGAGGGTGATGATCTGGCCGATGAGTATGAGGGCGAGTTTGCGGACGTCGGCGAACCTGCCGACTTGGTGGTTGCACCCGAAGAAAATAGGCTAGGAGTGGTCCGATGTATCCTCGCCCATCCCAAAGAAACTGAAGATTGACGCCGTACAGCCATTTTACAGACCTACTGCCTCTTGGGCGGGAGGGTCTGTCGTGTCATCATTGATAGTGGGAGTTGCATCAACGCTATTTCCACCAGCACGGTCGCCCATTTGGGCCTTGCGACGGAGGATCATCCTCGCCCCTATCAAGTCTCTTGGGTGGACACCACTTCTATTCCTATCCGTATGAGATGCCTCGTGCCCATTCATCTTCAATCGTATGAGGCTCAGATCTGGTGTGATGTCCTACCTATGGAAGTCGAGAGTGTTATCCTTGGTCGGCCATGGATCTATGATATGGATGCGGCTCTTTATGGTCGGTCCAATACTTGTGTCTTCAAGCATGGCGGTCACCGCATCACTATCCATCCCTCTCGACCTCGTACTGTCCCCTCTCTGGAGAGCCCTGCTCCCAGCTCCCCTTCGGTTGCAGCCACCCCTCAGGTGGTTGCCCTTGGCGACCCGAGCTCTTCTTAGCCGAGCGCTACTACTAGTGCTACGGTGCCCCTTGCCGGGAAGCTCCCTTCTGCTCGTACCCCTAAGACGAGCGCTCCGACATCTATGACGTTACAGTTGATCACCGCCCGAGAGTTCGAGCGTGAGCTCTTTGATTATGACGTCATATATGCTCTGAAGGTTAGGGAAGTTGAAGATGAAGGTGTTGAAGAGACACCGAGTGAGCGGCCTGAGGACGTCGCCTATCTCCTCCATGAATTTTCGGAAGTCTTCCCTAGCGATCTTCCTGAAGGTTTACCTTCGATGCGTGACATCCAGCACGCCATCGATCTGATCCCGGGCTCTTATTTGCCCAACCTTCCCCATTATCGCATGAATCCCACTGAACATGCCGAACTGCAAAGGCAGGTTGAAGAGTACTTAAGGCAGGGTCGTGTGAGAGAGAGTATGAGTCCTTGCGCCGTTCCCGCACTATTGGCTCCGAAAAAAAATGGAACTTGGAGAATGTGCGTAGATAGCCATGCGATCAATCGCATTACGGTGAGGTATCGGTTTCCCATTCCCCGCCTGGATGACATGTTGGATATGATGGCAGGAGCTACTCTGTTTTCCAAGATCGATCTGAGGAGTGGCTACCACCAGGTGAGGATTCGACCTGGTGACGAATAGAAGACCGCCTTCGGACGTCTTCCCTAGCGATCTTCCTGAAGGTTTACCTCCGATGAGTGACATCCAGCACGCCATCGATCTGATCCCGGGCTCTTCTTTGCCCAACCTTCCCCATTATTGCATGAATCCCACTAAACATGCCGAACTGCAAAGGCAGTTGAAGAGTACTTAAGGCAGGGTCGTGTGAGAGAGAGTATGAGTCCTTGCGTCGTTCCCGCACTGTTGGCTCCGAAAAAAGATGGAACTTGGAGAATGTGCGTAGATAGCCATGCGATCAATCGCATTACGGTGAGGTATCGGTTTCCCATTCCCCGCCTGGATGACATGTTGGATATGATGGCGGGAGCTACTCTGTTTTCCAAGATCGATCTGAGGAGTGGCTACCACCAGGTGAGGATTCGACCTGGTGACGAATAGAAGACCGCCTTCGGACGTCTTCCCTAGCGATCTTCCTGAAGATTTACCTCCGATGAGTGACATCCAGCACGCCATCGATCTGATCCCGGACTCTTCTTTGCCCAACCCTCCCCATTATCGCATGAATCCCACTGAACATGCCGAACTGCAAAGGCAGGTTGAAGAGTACTTAAGGCAGGGTCGTGTGAGAGAGAGTATGAGTCCTTGCGTCGTTCCCGCACTGTTGGCTCCGAAAAAAGATGAAACTTGGAGAATGTGCGTAGATAGCCGTGCGATCAATCGCATTACGGTGAGGTACGGTTTCCCATTCCCCGCTTGGATGACATGTTGGATATGATGGCGGGAGCTACTCTGTTTTCCAAGATCGATCTGAGGAGTGGCTACCACCAGGTGAGGATTCGACCTGGTGACGAATGGAAGACCGCCTTCAAAACGAAGGACAGACTCTACGAGTGGTTGGTCATGCCATTTGGTCTTTCAAACGCCCGAGCACCTTTATGCGACTCATGAATCAGGTGTTGCGCCCATTTATCGGGGTGTTCCTCGTAGTGTATTTTGATGACATTCTTATTTATAGTCGTACGAGGGTAGACTATTTGGAGCACCTGAGGCAAGTCTGCACCACCCTACGACGTGAAAGCCTCTATGGTAACCTCAAGAAGTGCGCCTTCGTGACCTCTCAAGTTACTTTCTTGGGGTTTATTGTCTCTGGTATGGGCGTTTCTACTGACCCGGATAAGGTCAAAGCGATTGTGGAGTGGCCGGAACCGTAAAACCTTCATGAAGTTCGTAGTTTCCATGGTCTGGCCACTTTCTACCACCGATTCATCAGAGGGTTCAACACCGTAACGGCTCCCATTACTGACTGCATGCGGAAGGGAACCTTTGTCTGGACTAAGGCAGCTGCTTCAGCCTTTCGCGATCTTAAGGAGCTTATGACCCAAGCACCTGTGCTTAGATTGTCGGACTTCTCTAAGGTGTTTGAGATAGCTTGTGATGCCTCTGGTGTTGGCATAGGTGGAGTACTGAGTCAGGAGAGTCACCCCGTTGCTTTCTTCAGTAAGAAGTTAAGCGATGCCAAATTAAAGTATTCCACCTATGACAAAGAGTTCTACGCGGTAGTCCAGGCCCTGAGGTACTGGAGACACTACCTTCTTCCTCACGAGTTCGTGCTGTTTTCGGACCACGAAGCTCTTCGATTTCTCCACGCCCAAAAGAAACTTAACCGGCAACATAGTCGTTAGGTGGAGTATCTCTAAGCCTACACATTTGTCCTCAAACATAAGGCTGGGGTGGAGAATCGAGTGGCCGACGCGCTGAGTCGTCGCGCCTCCTTGCTGGTAGTCGTCTCTTCAGAAGTCACGGGCTTTGAGAAGTTGCGAGATGACTACCCTAGCTGCCCAAATTTTGGTCCCATCCTCTCGGCCCTCCAATCTGGCCCATCCCAGATATATAATGACTTCGTCCTTCAGGACGGGTATCTTTTTCGGGAGCATAAGCTTTGCATCCCACGTACCTCTGTGCGTGATTTTCTTGTATGGGAAGTGCATGCGAGAGGTTTGGCTGGACACTTCAGTCGCAATAAGACCATTGAGTTAGTGGAGTACCGGTTCTACTAGCCTAGTTTAAAACGTGATGTGGCCCAATGTCGCACCTGTGCTTTGGCCAAGCAACGAAAGCAGAACACCGGTCTGTATACTCCCCTTCCAGTGCCCGACCGTCCGTGGCAAGACGTGAGCATGGATTTTGTTTTGGGATTGCCACGCACGGTTCGCCGACATGACTCCATCATGGTGGTGGTGGACAAGTTTTCCAAAATGGCCCATTTCATTCCTTGTGCCAAGACCTCTGATGCTTCTAGGGTGGCCCGTATCTTCCTCTCGGAGATCGTGCGTCTCCGCGGGCTTCCAAAATCTATCATGTCGAACAGGGATGTGCGATTTGTTAGTTATTTTTGGAAGACCCTGTGGCACCTTTTGGGCACAAAGCTCAAGTTCTCTACCGCCTGCCATCCCCAAACGGATGGTCAAACTGAAGTGGTTAACAGGAGTCTAGGTGATTTGTTACGCTGTCTGGTTGGTGAGAATGCTCGGAATTGGGATCTGGTCATACCTCAAGTTGAATTTGCCTACAACAACTCGGTCAACGGGTCCACTGGTATGAGTCCTTTTGAGATAGTCACGGGTATAGGCCTAGGAGTCCTGTAGATCTTGTCCCCATGTCTCATCAGTCTCGAGTCTCTAAGTCTGCACAGTCATTGGCCGAACACATTAGAGGTATGCATGATAGTATTCGTCACCACATTGAGATCAGCAACGAAAATTATCGGGTAGCAGCAAATTTACATCGTCGTTTCCATGACTTCCATGAAGGTGATTACGTTATGATCAGGGTCAGACCTGAACGGTTTCCCTCAGGAACCGTTAAGAAGCTACAATCTCGGGAAGCTGGACCCTTCAAAGTTCTAAAACGTATTGGATCCAATGCATATGTCATTGATCTACTATCAGATTATGGTATGAGTTCCACTTTTAATGTTTCAGATCTGATAGCTTATAGAGATCCCACAGTAATTCCCAGTGATCTATTCGAGCCTTCACCACCCCTTGTGAGTGACCCCACCCCTGAGTGTCCACCTCCAGCCATGACTCCTACACGGCGTGAGCAAATTGATCAAATACTCGATGAGCAGGTGGTCACCACCCAGAACGGAGACTGTCAGCGCTACCTGGTTCGCTAGAAGGGTCGACCTTCCACTGATGATGCGTGGATCACCCGCACGGAGCTACAGCAGATTGATCCTGACCTTTTGGAGCGTCACCAGAGCTGTCAGGACCCTTACTCGACGGGGTCGAGTTCTTCTCAGGCGAGGGGTATTGGTGAGGACACCCGAGCACTGGGCCGGGCCAACAGGGTCCAAGTTTACCGCAGGCGGAGGCGACGAGCAGCGACGACGACGTCCATTTGGCTTGGCGACTTGCCGTCGGGCCACTAGCATGTTTCTTTTATGAGTTTGAGCATTTAGTGATGTAATAAGGCCCATATGAGGCCCATTAGAGCTCTTTTTATTTTCTGTGTATTTTTTGGTCCGAATTTGGACCTATTTTTTAGGCTTGAGGGTATTTCAGTCTTTGGGTGTATTAGTGAGGACCATTAGGGTTCCCTCACTATAAATAATGTGTAATAATCTGTTTAAGGGATTAATGAAATTTGAAGAGCTTTTTTTTGGTGCGCAGCCTTCTTGTCTTCTCCAGCGGGGTGGAATCCCCAGGGTGGAAGCCCAACCCCGTGCTCCTTCTTCCTCCACCACGCCTCACCCCTCCCTATTTTCTGTCTGTTTCTCCCTCCACGTCCGTTGTGCCGCATCACTCTTTTTAACTGTTTTATAAGCTTCTAAAGTTTGACTATTTTTGTTACTTTGCCAAACCTTAAAACAATCTCTTTTAACTCTAATAGTATTTTGAATTTCCTCACTCCACCACCAAGTCTCTCTTTCTACATTCTTTTTGCCTTTAGATTCACCTAAGAGTTGTTTTGCTACATTCTTTATACAATTCTCACATTGCATGCCCCTAAATCACCAATGTCAGCCTGCTAATGGCCCTCTTCTTCTTGATAGATACGAGGCACCCCAATGGCCCCCACTTGTTATCACATCAATACCATTGTCAGACACCCCCACACCCACGTAACCTTCCAATGCCTAGCACCTCGACTGCCCCTTCTTCCTCCTAGTCATTTCCCTGTTCTTCTATTTCCCCATCCCCATCATCCACCTCCGAGAGAGCATTGTCACCCTTCTTCTCCACTTCCTCTCCCACATCACCACTTCCTTTGTCCAACAATGCACCAGCGCTCATCCACCCAAGGCCTTGTTGTAGACCTGCTGATTTGCCTACCCAGGCCCAAACTCCCAGCACCAGTTGTCTGGCAACGCACTGTCATTGGATCAGACCACTGCCTGCCGGCCCTGCCCCCTCAATCAGAGCCATCCAACTGCCACCAACGCCAACCCATAACATAAATCCCACCAATCACCAACTGGCCCAACTCTGTCGTTATCACCTCCCACCACCAGTACCGGCCTCATCTTCACCAGCCATCAGTCAATCATGACCAACATTGTCATCTGTAGCCACTAGTAACCCATCTGCTACCAGTACCACGGTGCCATCAACCATACAGCAACAGCCCACCAGCAGTGCCCTGTGTTGTTCTTGTTGCGGGACAATCCTCATTGTCTTCTTGTGGGTATCCTTTATATGAAAGTATATCTTCCCCTCCCCACTACTTCTTCCTATCATACCTTCTACAACCATCTTCTTTGGCTAGAGTCCACACTCGCACCATTACTTTACCAGCTCCCATCGTCAGGATTCTTCCTTGCAGAGAGGATGTACCCCACCCTCTGCACCATGCCTACTTGGTGTTCTAGCCCTTATGCACCCAAGAGACACCAATGAGTGAATCTATGCATGGATTGGGCAGATTTGAGCCGCTGGGACAGCGTAAGGATCCAATTTTCTGGTTCATTCTAGAGCATTCAGCTTAGAGCTTCCTAAGCTAGTGGCAGTTCTCCAACAACCAAGGGTTCTGCACACTTCTCATGATATTTACAAAAGTGCAACTCAGTACCATAGCATAAAATTTTGCAATTTACCAAAGAGGCTCATGATTGCCACATATTTTATGTTACCAGATGTAATAAAAAACTGAAACCTGATGAAGGAAATACATTGGTTATCAGCACACTTAGAAGAAATATAGGTGCATATGGCATGCATAAATATTTCAGAGAACTCAAGAAACATGAGAAATTAAAATTTTCAACTATCATTATTCAAAAACACTAACCTGAAAAACCACTCTGTGTTCAAAACTACAGAAGTCAACTATCAGGTTTAAGTGAGAATTCCCCATTCTAGAGCTTTCCTGTTCCTTGATTTTCTCCATAGCTCTAAATGTTAGATTGTCCAACCAATCAATTCTTTGAATTTGACCTCTTTCATATTTGTTAATAAGCCTCTCTATGCGCTCCAGCTCCCCCCTTTCATGTCTTGGGACCTAATGAAGTCGGATAGCAAACCTCAGGTGGGTCATAACAATTTGAAAAAGAATATCTGCACAAAGAGAACTTGATACAAGAAATTAAGGCCTGGCTTTGAATATTGATCAGATCTAAGGGCAAAGGAAAAAGAAATAATTACTATGGGAGACCTTTCCAGGTGTTGTAGTTGGATATGACCCATCTGCTTCTTTCTCTACCCAAAGCCGAAGCTTCTGCTTTCCTGTTTTAAGTTGCTTTTTGCTACTAAAGAGACAAACAGTAGCCCCACCAACAGGTACCTCCCCCTTGCCACATGATACATCCCAAACCTGTAGAAGTATCAAGTATCTATGTATTTGTAAGAAATTGCAAATTAACTTATAACAATGGGAGAACAGTTTGCATTATAAGATGTATAGGTAATTCTCACATAAAATGGACAAGGCTTTCACATAGAAAGTCTAAACAAACACTAAACCATTGACCAGAGAACAAGTTATTTATTTTATTTCATATAATGACAATCACAACAGAAAATATAGTAGTCATCTTATTCGTACTAAAGCTGGAACACTGCACAGTGAGCACAAAACAGGGGTGCCATCATGGAATGATGGTACACACTAAAGAACAAAAAGTTTGTATGTAGTACCTAAGTGCTTAGAATGGAGGGCAACAACACATCTCTGGAGAAACAATAATTAAAGTGGGCTTTCTCTACTTGTCCATATTAGTTCAGATAATGTGTAATATGACAGAATCAACTGACTGACTGAGACAACAGCTTGACTGGAAGGAAGAAAGACATGCCACTTTATTCTTAGATATATTTGAGAAAAAACCGAACAATAGTCAGATACAAAAAAGAAATGTGTGTTGTTATTGATGTTCATTTAAATTTAAACATATAGTCTTATCAGATATATATATATATATATATATATATATATAACTGATCCAGTCTAAACGCTCACCAAAGAGATGATGAAGTTTGACCGCATAACTAAGCAAAAGGTTAAGTTATCTAAATTGCTATGGTAACATCAATGCTATAACCATCAAACTTACAGTCAATGCAAGTTGTGCATGGGCAGTCAAGTCTCGATATTTGGTGCTCAGAGTGATGAGCTCATTCCAACAGTAAGGTTGTCCAGAAGATTCTAACCTGGGCATTCAGGTAAATATTAGTAAGCTGGTGCAATAAAAGCCACGAGAAAAAATAATAATTTCTTCTACAGACAATGACTCAATACAACATCCACCTCGTACAAGCAGACAACTGGATACTACCTGGTTCTCGTGGGGAGGCCGAAGGGAGAACCATCAAGGTATAATGCGCAATCAACAAACAGCTCTCCGCTCTTGTTTCCAGGTGAGCACTCGAATTCTATACCAACAAAACAAAAACAACTATAAATGTCATTGTATACTGGCAATCCATAAAAGGGAATCATACATGTATGCAACTAAAATAATCACATTTCATATCTCCTCGAAGAAAGGGCATCTCATTGGAGACACAGCGCGAAAACCCCACCGCCCCCGCACGGTTAAGTTATTGATAATCAAACGGATAAGAGCATAAATTCCAACGGAACACCAAAATTCAAATCCTTGAAGAGAAAAAGACAATAACTAGAGCCGCTGGACCAAACTGGCAGACTCCCTTGAATTGTTCATATTCAAATACAAGACGAAGAAAAATCCCACGGACACCGCAAGTGACGAACCCTAATGCATAAAAAACCCGGTCGAGCTTGGGAGACGATCCGCACGGTGGAAGCGGACCGACTGGAATCGCAAATACCTGGGGGGGCAGCAGGAGAAGACTGCGGCCAGTTCCCTTCCAACCGCTCGATGCGGAAGGTGACCGGGAGGTTGATATCGCAGGAAAAAAAGAATCTGAACTCGTTCCCGCTCATCTCCGTTGTGACGAGACCCAGGAAACTCCTCCTTTCCAAGACTTCCTAGCCCCTTCTCTTCCGCTTCTCTCCCATGCGTAGTGCTCCGGGAGAAGGGATCTGCAGTTACGCCGCCCGGAGCAGTCTTTGCGTGGAAGCAAACGCGAACGAGTTAGAACACCGGCTTCCGATGAGTGATAGGAGACCGTTGATGCGACTCTTTTTCGTTAGCTCCACAATCACACCAGATTAGTCGTGATCAGGGGTGCCGTAAGTAGCGACACGATTATATCGGATCGTATTTAAATATTTATGATAACGTTCAGGTCTCATCATTTATTTAATTTTCAAAGAGATATGAAAATTAATTCGATCAATTTGATATTTTTGATCGACCAATCTATACATATTATATCACAGATAATACGATATAATTGATCCGTATGATACGACCAACCTTAATTATGATATGAATTTTATGAATGATTTGTTTCCCAAAAAAAAAAAAAGAATCCATTTGATCTGCCGTATAACGGAAAAGAATATTGAGTCTTAAAACTAAAATTATTAATTTAAGAAAAATACTAGTTTAGAATCTTTGGATGTGTTTTTTAATAATTTTAAACTTATAAAATCAAGATTAGTAAAAAAAAGAGACCATCATTTAGGTCAATCAATTTTGAAACCAAGCAATTCATGAAAAATGAAGAGAACTATTTTAATTTTTAAGGCCAACTTAGATTTACACTAGTTTTGGTTTCTCATTGTGATGGTGTTTTCTTGTTTGGGCTAGAGCCAAACGGGCCTCAACTAAGGGATGAAGGGAAATGATCGCCGGTGCGGACAGTAGCCTACAAAAACCAGAACAGGATCAGGGGGCCCGGTTGAAGAACCGGGGGAACCCTCCGATGCCTAAGTCAGGTGACTGTAGAAAGACTTGAGGAAGAAGAGTTCGTTAGTGTGTGCCTCGCGTAGAGGTGAGTGTATGGCCAGGTTGCGTACCTTTGCCTGATAGTCACCTGTGTCTTTTATAGGCGAAGGTTCTGAAGAGGTTGGACGTGCCACCCTTTGATGACGCCGGAAAGGGCGCGTCGGTTGGCGTCCTAGTGGGGAGTTACCCATTGAGACGCCCGTTGAGGGGCCCTGTGGTTAATACTCCCCTTGATCGTGGGGCGCGCGCGGTGCTGCCGTTGTAACCGCTGCTAGGAGGTGAAGGGGCATCTCTGCCCTTCCTGGTCAGGAGGTACCGAACAAGCAGCCTGCTCGGTAGATGGGCCGGCTGTTCGGTGCCTGGTGCCCGGAGGCACGGCTTGTGCTGATGGGAGGCGGAAGCATGTTCGAGCAGGACTTGTTTGGTAGGGGGGCGCCTGGACCGAACAGGCGGTGGAGTGCCCGCCAACATCTTTTAGGACTTGGAAGTAGCCTGATGTAGAGACCATGCTCGGAAGCCTTGGGCTGATATCCGAGGACACGTGGGGCCTTGCCAGGAGGCCACGCCAGCCTGCTGGGCCGTGATGGGCCGTGCGGGGCCATAATGGGCCCTGCGAACCTAGGGGGCTAGAAATAGCTACCACACTTGCCCCCCACTCTCTCAAGCTTGCTCGGATTCCAGAGTACCTTGAGAGAGGAGGTCTATTCGGTTGTCATTCGCATTGAATGCGATGTTGACTTCGGCAGTGCGAACGGTCACTGGGGAACCATCATCATCGCGAGGACGACGTGTCGCCCAGGGGACACGCAACGACGTGTCTTGAACGATCCATTCGAAAGAACTGCCCTTTTTGTTTTAGATTTTCGCGCCCCTCCTTCCTTATAAGGACTCAAAAGGGGGGGAGGTGAAGGCTCACGCCCTCCTGCACCTTCGCTTCTTGTGCTTGCTGCCTCGCGCCTGCTTCTCAGCTACCTCTTCTTCTTTGCTATCTTCGTGCTTCGTCTTCGTCTTTGCCTTCGGCAATGTCGCAGAAGGGGAAAAGCGTCGTAGTCGCCGGAGCGAGTGAAGCAGCGCCCGGGGCGACTCGCGGGCCAAAATACCACTTCTTCGAGGGTCTTCGGGAGCGGTTCAGAATCGGTGAGGAGTACGAAATCGTCCTTGCGAGGGAGGAGGAGTCTTACCTGGTTAACAACTAGGTTGTTTTGCTCTCTCCCTTGACATACTTGAGGCTGGATTCCAGCTGTCGGTGCTGGAGGTGGCGAGGGCACTGCTGAACACTTAGGGGATCACCCTCATCCAGCTAACGCCGAACTCATGGAGGACGATATGCGTTTTCTGCATCATCTGCATGCTCCGGGGAGTGCGGGGCTCTGCTGACGTCTTTCAGGCGCAATTCAACCTCACAGCTTCGCCGCTGTCCAGGGAGAGCGTCTACTACACCAAGCACCGCCCGAACAAAATGCAAATTATGTTCAGGGGCAAGTAGTCCAACAACAAAGGATGGATGCATCGCGTCCTCTTCCTCGGTCGTCATGTCGGTGCTCCAGAGTGGGGGTTTCCTACTCATGTTCGGGAGCCCCGGAAGGAGCGTTACCCCTTCTTGATTCAGGATGAGGTGAAGGCCTCAGATAGCCTGAATACAGCCCTGGTGCGAAAGGCCGAGCTTTATTTGACGGAGTTTATTCTTGTCAAGTATGGTCTGAGTCGACCATGGAGTAAGTGTTCAGTCCCGCTTCTAACTTTTTGGGTTACGTCGAGCAGTTGTCTAACCATCCTCTTCTTGTGCAGCCGTTGCCAAATTGGCCGCTGGTCAGGATCAGGAAGACCAGAAAAACTATGCCGAACAGATCTCGGTCACGGCGTATATGGCCTATATGGGCGAGGATTCCACAGCTGCGGTAGCCAAAGAATGTTGTCTGTCTAGCCCCCGTGCCCCCCAAAAAGGACCTCCGAAGATAAGTCTAAAGAGGAAGCCCAAGGCCAAGATAGCGCCAAAGGCCGCGCAACGAGCGGTCGAGGAGGAAGAGGACGAAGAGGAGGAAGAGGCCCCCCAGTATGAGGCGCGGAAGAAGCGCAAGTTGGTGAGGACTTCCGAGCAGATAAGGCCGCAGATGGCCATTGAGACAAGACCCTTGTCAAGGGAAGGGATGTTCTCCGAGCTGGGGCTGGTCGTAGTCAGTGACCAGTCCAATGAAGACTCCTCCGGGGAGCGTGTCGGGGCGTCCATGCCCCAAGGCCCTCCTGCGGGCGGAATAGAGGGGATGGCTGCGGTCGGGGAAACAAGCACCGTAGCCACAAGACAGACCGCGGCGAAGGGTGTAGCCGCCACCACCCAAAGATTTGACCTCAGTAGGGGCCGACGAGGCCACAACACGCGAGGGGGAAGTGCTAGGTGAGGCGGCGCGCGTGGTGACGCCCACTCCTCCCTGCTGCGGAAGTCCCAGCGCAGGCAGCTGCTGCGGGAACTCGCGAGGACGAGCAGAAGGCTGAGGTCGAGGAGGAAGGACCTCAAGGATCCCCTGTCAGAGGGGAGTCAGCAGCCGCCGCGGGTGCTATTGATACGATCGGAGGAGAGGTTCCTTCTGGCGTGTAGACTAATGCTGCTGGCGAGGATCGAACCGACTCCGAGGAAGACCGGGTGCCCCTGTCGCACGTGCTAAGGGGGAAGTCCCCTACACGGCCTTCGGAGAAGATGTTGGAAGCTGCCCTGGAGCGCCTTCAGGGGAGTGCCTCCAGGGACCTCCCCGCGTGCCCCACTATGTCCCAGCTTGAAGTGCTGGCGTGGTGCCAGGGGTGAGGCCCGGAGGACACTCCTGAACATTCGTTCGAGGTCTGCCAGTCGGAGCACCATGCTGAGGAGGACGACGACGTCGACGTGAAGCGGCTAGTAGATGGCATCGCAAGGTCGCTGGAGACGCTCAAGTGACTTGCGACGCGAGCCCAAGACCATCGCCAGATGTGGGATGTCGAGTTCACGTTCTGCGAGGAGCTAGAGGAGCGGCATCGAGTTCGGGAGGTAGAGCTGCAAAAGGAGGTGAAAACCCTCCAAGAGGCACTCCGAACTTCTGAGCTCAACCTCGCCATTGCTCGGGTGGAGAAGGAGGCGCTTACGAATGTTTTGTCCGAGGCCAAAACCCATGGCGTCACCGAGTACAAGGCGAGGCCGAGCTTCAAGGAAGACTTGGAGTAATACGGTGCACTTCGCTATATAAGGTGGGCCTTGGCGCTGGAGAGGACCGAGGACGACGGCTGGCCTCTGTTGAGTACGCTCGCGAGGCTTTCGAGGCTACCCTTGAAGAATGTCGTCGATGGACCCAGGATCCACGCCTGGATGGAGTGCGATTCTTTCACTTCCAGTCGGGGCGAATGACTCCTGGGGACGACGGTGCAGGCCCCTCCAGACAGGCTCTGTGAATGCATCTCCCTCTTCTTTTTGTGTGGCTTGTTCTCAACGAGCCCTTTTGTAATTCGAAGAATCTGAATAGATCTCCCTTTTAAGTTCATGAGTGGCCTATTTTTCTATTTTCTTCCCTTGGGCATGTTCTATTCGAATTGGAATTCGTTGGTCATTTTAAAGGGTTCGTGATTACCGCACAGGTCGTTTGGAGTAAGATCCTGACTAGGGGTTTACGCCAAACACCTCTTTCTTTGGAGTTTAGGTATCGCGCCAGCATTTCGAGCTAAAAAGCTCTGACTAGGGATGCCCTAAACACCCTTTCGAGCGGACCGAAAGAACGAAAAGAAGAGAAGTAGCACGCCGAACAGAAGGCTTTTATAGATAATAAGCCTTTAAGTTAGACACATGATGTCACGCCCCGACGCGGAATATCGGAGCGCGAAGGCAGTTGCGAGAAAAAGGTATAGAGCGTATACTAGACATCAAACCATTGCACATTGAATAATACTAAAGCAAATCTTTCTCATTAATAACTTTCTAAATGTCTAGTTACAACCACTAATATCAGAGCCATTCTATAGGGCACAATTACATTGCAATAAAAGGAAATAACTAACTACAATTCTAAGATAACATAATGACTCGGGGTACTTCTGGCTTCACTCTTGGTCCTTCCCTTCCTCGTGAGTGTATGTGTCATCATCGGTCTCACCTGAGAACACAACATCAAATAACGTAGGGTGAGCGATAACGTCCAGTAGGACTTAAATCTCAGGCTCAAGCAGACTTTAAATAATTAACGCATTTAATGGCAGAGTATCTAAAGATAGCAGGTACAAGAGAGTCAAAATATAGCAAGAGATAGTACAACAGGTAACAGGATAGCACAATAGCACGAGATCGAGTATAGTTTCCAAAAATAGCACAAGTATCAAGTGTAGCACGAATAGCAGGATGGCCATAGCACAACTACACAAGTATAATAATAGCACGACGAGTATAGCACTTGTTTGTCATTCTAGACATCGAGAAAGTATAGAACGTTTTGTGTTTTGATTGTCATATAGATAGTCGAGATAGATAGCACTTGAGTGTAATGCCAAACACTCTGGTCATTTAACTCCCATGGGCACTAGCACTTTCGGGCGCACATCACAGGACCAGATCGGGCCCTTTATATATTGCCAGGCATTGGTTATATTGTATCTTTAGACAATCAGTCAATGGCCAATATAGAGTACCAAGAATAGTTAAGAGCACAAGATGAATAGACGAGATAGTAGAGAGAATGTGAATAGACGAGCGAGTAGAGTATAGATGAGAGCTAGTGGACATTGCATGTAATGCGATGAGTAAACAGGCGATAGTAACAGTTGCACAACTTGCGCACTTGGTGTTGACAGTCAGGTGGAACTCACGATCTTCCTGCTGGCCATGTTATGCACAAGTCCAGAGGTCCGACGTGATTCAAGGTAAGAGCGAACTTCTAATAGCCGTTTGGATCATATCGATCCCTAAAGGTGTAATTGGGTGTTAGGGTACAACCGGCTCGTCGACCATGTGGGAATCCATGATCAAAGGAGACTTACGGAGGCCTTGTGCAAGGGTTCACTAGTCCGGTGAAAAGAATATCCGACGGAGAGTTCACCACAAGCCAAGTAATGTGTGTATATAAAAGCAGGTGCTCGACATTCTAGAGGAATTCTAGAACAGTGGAGCGTCGATATCGGTATATAAACAACGCACGAAACGAATACAAGTCCTTTAAAATAAGGCAATTAATATACTTTATTGCAACAAATTGCCAGATACATTATGAGATATTTTATGCCAGATTCCAGCCATATATGGATGGTTCATGTGCGTGCATGTGTAAGAAAAATCATAGATAGAAAAGAAGTCGTGAATATGTATTTTAAAGCATTCAATATAGCTCCATTTTAAAACAGGTGTTTTTATTGTGTGTATTACTGTTAAAAAGGCGTAAGGATTTTGTAGAAAGTGAGAGCAATAAATTTTATGGATTTTCATCAAAAATCCTGTGAACGCGACGTACCCATGTAAGGGTCGCGACAGGGTCATGATGAAACGCGACATGGTCCTGTACGGGTCGCGACAGGGTTGTCTGCTCAGGCGGCCAGAACGTGACGGGGTCTCCTGTCGCGTTAAGAATGTGACAAGATGATGGTCGCAACGGCTCTGAGAATGCGGCGTGTCGAGCCATCGCATTCTCAGGTACTTCACCTGAGTTCGAGTGGGAAAAATGTTCTACATCAGATTGCGTGCCAACTTGACTTATTTGGTTATAGGGTACTTTGAAAAATCATAACTAATTACATAGTCGATGAAAAATCACGAAACAAGTTACAAATTAAAGTAGACATGTAAGGGTACTTCTAGTAAATCGGGATTAGAGAGAGAGCATGGTTCATAAAGGGTTTGAACATGAGCAAGAACGAGTTATTCAAAACATGGCACAAAGAGAAAGACTGGTTAAATTCGATCAGCATGCTCGATGAAATTTAGGGCTTTTAGGGGCAAAAGATCCCTAACAACATGAAGTATCTACAACAAGAATTCATAGCATGGGATCAAGTATTCATAGAGATTTGAATTAAACATGATGTCTCGGGGTTATCATGTTTACAGATCTTCTAAAATCAAGATCAAAAGATTGGCTAGATGAAAAATTATGAAACAAGAGGGCTTTTGTTCCTGGTGATTGGAACTATCTATAGATGGATTTGATTTAGTTTTTCTTGTGAGAATGCCTACCTTTGACTCGATTTATCTTCTAGGGCTTAGGACTCCAAGAACGAAGGAAGAAGCTTGATGGATCTTCCTCTCCTCGATTTCTCCTCCTCCTTGGCCTTTTCTCCACGTCCAAGAACCCCTTTGCACGAGCTAGGGCCGGCCATGAGGGTTTAAGAGGTGTATTTATATAAATAAAAGTTCATATTCCTACTACTACTCAATTCCTCTTAATTATGAGATTTCCTAACTCCACCTTTCCTCTCTTGCTTTCCAATCTCTAATTGGGTTAGGATAGTATCTAAATTCGTGCTAGACTATATGGAGTAGGTTTAGGAATCCAATTCCAACTCTAATAGCCACTTTTATTGCTTTAACAACCCCTTTCCAATTAGGAGATAATTAAACTCTGAATTTAGGGTATTTTCTTATTATTCTCCCTTTGTAAATTCATATTTTTGACCCAATAAGTTCTAGAGGATCCATTAAGCAAAGCTCATTACTCTCTTCCATTTAATGGGTTTTACTTAATACTCTTTTCATTGAATATCCCTTTAGCTGAGTTTTTAATTTATTATTTAAATTTTTATTTTTCTCAAAAATTCAGGTTGCTACACATGCCAAGTTTTGGGTATGGCTTCGCCACTAGGAGCAGTCAGCTTATAAGAGTCTTTTCCAAGAACCTGGGTGACCTGATAAGGTCCTTCCCATTTCAGGGCGAGTTTGTCGATCGCTCTTCGGGGATCTGATGCCGAGCAACGGCGTAGAACTAGGTCACCCTCGAAGAAGCGGCATTCCCAAACTCTAGAGTTGTAATATTGTGCGAGTCATTGTTGGTAGGAGACTAGCCTGATGCTAGCGTCGCCTTGGCGTTCGCCGAGCATGTCTAGGTTCTCCCTGAGCGCACGGTTATTAGCCGCCTCGTCGAAGTGCATTGTTCGAATAGTGGGGAGAGCCACCCCTAAGGGCACGACAGCTTCTGTACCATAAGCCAAGTGGAAGGGGTCTCTCCGGTGGCCACTCGAGCAGTTGTTCGGTGGCACCATAGCACATTGGGGAGCTCTTCAATCCAAGATCCTCCTGCAGCTTCAACCCTTGTGCGTATCCCATGCAACAGTGTTCGGTTTGCGTTTTCGACCAAACTGTTTGCTTGGGGATGTGCTACTGACGTGAAGTGGTTGTAGATACTGAGCTTGGAGCATTTTTGCTTGAAGAATGTGCTGTCGAACTGCTTCCCGTTGTTAGAGGTGATCACCTTTGGGACGCCAAACCGGCAAAGGATGTTCTTCTATACGAACTTCCATGCGGCCTGGTCGGTGATTGCAGCAACAGGTTCGGCCTCGATCCACTTGGTGAAGTAGTCAATGGCAACGAACAAGAATTTCTTCCACCCTTGAGCTTCTGGGAAAGGTCCCAAGATGTCAATTCTCCATCTAGCGAAAGGACGGGGCTCGAATAGGGTGTGCAGCTGTTCAGCTGGTTGCTTAATGAGCTGTCCGAACTTCTGGCACTCTGGACACTTCCTGGCGTAGGACATGCAGTCTTTTTGCATAGAAGGCCACCAGAACCCTACTCGGAGGATGCTTCGTGCCAGTGTTCTGCCCCCAAGTGGCTTCCGCATAGACCTTCATGGGCCTCTTCAATGGCCGGCGTTGCCTCTATGGGGCTAAGGCACCACAAAAGAGGTCTTGAGAGGGATTGTCTGTATAGATGGCCTTCAATGAGAGTGAACTTTTGGCAGTGCAGCCTGATCTTGCGAGCCTCGCTTTGATCGGGCGAAAGCTCTCCGCGAAGCAGATAGGCCATGAGGGGGTCCATCCAGCTCGGTGCCGAAGGGCCTGCCTCAATGGCTGCTAAATCTACTTCGGTGCTTGGTAAAGTGAGTTCTTCTATGAATACAGAGCGAGAGGGGGCGATGTCGCCTGAAGATGCCAGTTTGGCGAGTGCATCGGCCTGCGCATTCTACTCTCATGGGACATGTATAACTTCGAAGTAGAGGAGGCCCTCTGCTCGGCTCTTGACCTGCTGGAGGTACTGCGCCATGCAGGGCTCCCTCGCTTCAAAGAGTCCATTTACTTGGCTGGCAACCAACCGTGAATCACTGAAGACCCGTAGTCGGAGTGCTCTTAGGTGCCTAGCCATTCAAATTCCGGACAGAAGTGCTTCATACTCAGCTACATTGTTGGAGGTGGTGAAGTGGAACCTGAGGGCGTACTGGAACTCCAGACCTTCTGAGGAAGTAAGAACTAAGCCTGCTCCACTTCCTGTGACACAGGATGATCCGTCGACATAGAGCTCCCATGGGGGTTCGTCTGCCAATGGGGGATCCTGCTCGGTCGGAAGGGTGCATTTCCGCAACGAAGTCTGCCAATGCCTGCGCCTTAATGGCCGTCCTCAGACGGTAGCTGATGTTGAATTCTCCAAGCTCGATAGCCCATTTGATGAGCCTGCCGGAAGCCTTCGATCACTGAAGGATGAGCTTCAACGGCTGGTCACTGAGAACCGTGATCGGATGGGCCTGAAACTAAGGCCTAAGCCTCCGTGCGGCTGTTACCAGTGCCAAAGAAAGCTTCTCTGCTCGAGGGTACCTTCTTTCAGCCTCTTGAAGGACCCTGCTGATATAGTAGACAGGATGCTGCGCCACTGCCTCTTCCCTAATCAACACCGCACTAATTGAGTGTTCGGTGACCGAAAGGTACACGAACAAGGGTTCCCCGAGCACAGGTTTTGAGAGAACAGGTGGGGCTGCTAGATACGCCTTCAGCTTGATGAAGGCTGCTTCGCAGTCCTCAGTCCACCGTATATGCCCCCCTTGCTGTCAGGCACCCTTGGGGACTCGCAACAACTTGAAGAAGTTAAAACTCCTTTCTGCTGCTCGGGACATGAAACGGTTGAGCGCGGCGAGGCGTCCAGTAAGTCGCTGGACGTCGCGCACTGTTTTGGGACTACTCATCTCTAGTATGGCTTGGATTTTTTCGGGGTTGGCCTCTATTCCTCTGTTAGAAATGAGGAAACCGAGGAACTTACCCGAGTGAACTCTGAACGCACACTTCGAGGGATTAAGCTTCATGTTATACCTTCACAAGGTTGCGAAGGTTTCTTGGACGTTGGCGATGTGGTCGGCGCTCGGGAGCGTTTTGACTAACATATCATCGATGTAGACCTCCATATTACGCCCAATTTGTTGCTCGAACATCTTGTTGACCAGCCACTGGTACGTTGTACCTGCGTTCTTCAGACCAAAAGGCATCCTGGTAAAACAGTAGAGGCCAAGGTCGGTAACGAACGTGGTGGCGTCCTAGTCTGGAGGATGCATGCTAATATGGTGGTAACTAGAATAAGCATCTAAGAAGTTGAGGAGCTCGTGTCCGGATGTGGCGTCCACTAGCTGGTCGATGCGCAACAAAGGGAAGTTGTCCTTGGGCGTGGCTTTGTTGAGATCATTGTAATCCACGCACACTAGCCATTTGCCATTGGCTTTGCGTACAAGGACTACGTTGGAAATCCATCTTGGGCATTGAGTTTCTCAGAGGAGCCCAACAGTTCGGCTTTTGACCACGTGATCCTGGATCACGGTCTACCATTCGTGATTGACGGGTCTCCGTCTTTGCTGGACTGGGGGCACCTTTGGGTCCAGGCGAAGATGATGTACTAATCACTTCCGGGGAAATACCGGGTAGATCTTCGTTCGACCATGCGAATATGTCCAAATTGGCTAGTAGGAAAGCCTTATAGCGTTGCTGTTCGGCTTTTGGCAGTAGTGTGCCAATATAGAGGACATGTTCGGGAGCGTCGTCCACCCAAACAGGAAGCAGGTCCTCAGCAGGAGTTCCCCGGCTGGTGGAAGGTTGATCGGCTGGAGGGGGTATGCCTTCCGGAGTTGCGAGGGGTTGTTTGTCTCTCAGGAAGAGGACATAGCATCGTCGCGATTTGCGCTGACTATCGAGCACCTTGCAGATACCACACGGGGTGGGAAACTTCATCTTTTGATGGAGGGACGAAGGTACTGCCTTGATTCGACCAATCAAGCCCTGCTAAGGATGGTGTTGTATCTGGGCATGCTTCGGATAACCAAGAAGTCTACCATCTTGGTTACATTCTTCGGAGCCATCCCAAGCGTGATTGGGAGGCACGCTCGTCCCATGGGTTGAACCGAAACCCCCGAGAAGCCGAACAGAGGCGACTCAACTGGGGTGAGGTGGTCAGTTTTCAATCCCATAAGCAAAAAGTAGTCGTAAGCCAACACATCTGGGGCGCTTCCATTATCCACCAAAATTTGACGCACGGTACAATGATTGATGGTGGCCGAAACGACTAACGAATCAGTGTGCGGAGTCGAAACTCCTACAAGGTCTTCGTCTGAGAAGGTTATAGCCTCCTTGGACCGTGCGCGTGCAGGACTGGGGGATAAGGGGTGGGGTGAGGCACCAGAGGCCTGTCCACCAAGTGCACCCACCGAGCGTAGTCGCGTCGGCTTTGGTTGCTTTCTCCGCCTGCGCCAAAACCTCCCGCGATCATGTTGATCTCTTGCCCGTTGTGCTCGTTGTTGATGGGTTGTTCGGGGGTCCGTTCTCGACGTCTTGGGTGGTCTTCATTGCGGCGCATGTACCGTCCAAGGTTGCCGCGCTTGATCAGGGACTCGATCTCGTCCTTGAGCTGGCGGCACTCGTAGGTGTCGTGGTCGTGGTCACGATGGAAGCGACAATACTTATCCTGGTTGCGCCTGCGAGGGTCAGAGCGCATCCTTTGCGGCCACCGAACATACTGCTCGTCACAGATCTCAGCCAGGATATGTTCGGGAGCCACGGTGAGCGAGGTGTACTCAGTGAAGGGGCATGGTTGGCGCGGCGAGTCTCCGTTGTGTCGGCCCTTCCTCCGATCACGGTCGGAACCATTTTCAGAAGGCCTCTTCTTGTTTGATTGCTCGCCCTTCTCTGTTCGGCCTGCTGCCAGGCTCTCCTCACACGTGGCATGTCGCTGGGCGGTGGAGAGGAGCTCGGAGAGGGTGGAGGGCTGCTGTACTCCCAACGTTCTTTGGAGAAAACCATCGCGAGTGCTCTGGATGAGGGCACTTGTGGCTAAGGGGACGTCGAGGCGTGAGATGCGCAGCGCTTCAGCCCAGAACCTTTTGACGTAGTCCCAGAGCACTTTTCCCTTCCTCTGCCGAACAGACAGAAGAGAAGCCGCAGTGCGCGGCTGTGATCTTCCACCCAGGAAGTTGTCCCGAAAGGACTTCTTCAACTGGTGGAAAGAGGAGATGGAGCTTGTGGGGAGGGCTTCAAACCACGCTCGAGCAGTCTCCTTTAAGGTGGCTGGGAAGGCCCGGCATTTTGCCGCATCTGATGCTCCGTGGAACACCATGTGCGACTCAAAGCCGTGAACGTGATCCGCTGGGTCGGAAGTACCATCGTAAGGTGTGATGGTAGGCAGTGGTAGCTTCGGTGAGACCCGGGCTTCTAGGATCTCCACAGTGAATAGGGAGCGGAAGTCCAGGTCATCGTCTGCCGTTGTTTTGCCGTCTGCCCTTTGGACCATTGCATCCACGTGACGCTCCAGGTTGACGACGCTATGGAGGTGTCTGGCCAACTTCTGGTCGGAGTGCACAAAGCCCTCGCGTCTGGACCTGTGGGAGTTGGTGCCCACGATGGAACGCGGGGGAGGCGGGACCACCGTGGAGCGGCGAGGTGAATTGTCCTGCCGCTCCGGTGTTCGATGCGCCGATGGGGCCCTGCGTGATCGTCAGGGCGATTTTGCATGTTGCTCCTGCGGCGCTGGAGGGGCGCGAGATCGTCGATGAGACAACTCCGCGTGCTGCTCCGGTGGTGGGGGAACCGTCAGGGCCAGCTGTGCGGCCAACTGGGCCTGGAGGCCCTGGCAGATCCCTACCAGATGATGCATCTGCCCCCGGAGCTCCGCTATCTCCAGGGCGGTTGCTGGCATAGCAACAGTAGGAACATCACCGGTTGCACTGGTGGGGGTGACAACGACGTCGACAGGGGGGACCTTATCGCGTGAGTCCACGCCCGACTGTCGAGACCTCGTCGCCCTGCTTCTGGGGTTCTGGTGAGAGGAACGTCCGCGAGCCATGGCTGATGTCATTCCCACAGATGACGCCAGAAATGTGGTGGTGTTTTCCTATTTGGGCTGGAGCCAAACTGTAATGCCCCTCTTAGACCCAGTACAGTTCACCAACTCACATTGGATCTAACAGAGGTATTACAGTGGAATAAATCCAACATTTGACGGTACAGGTTGAGATATACACAAATGATAATTCGATTCCAATAATAAGTAACGGAATATGGAACTAAATGATGGTAATCAACATTATACTCAATTATAAAGTCTGGTGCATAAAAGAGAGATGACAATAGTCCTGAATTTATTACAATTCATAGTCCAAATGCATAAAGGAAAATATATATAGTCCTCACATACAAGAGTCACTCTAAAATCTCTCAACCAATCTAAGTCTCCACGTCCTCTCGCTCCGAGTCAGAGTGCACTAACTCCTGAGAATCCTCTGGTTCTCCTGAAATCGTTAAGCAAGTATGAGTCTACAAGACTCAGCAAATCACATGAAAGACAGTTCAAGATATTAAGGGTATAATAGATTTGAAATCATGGTAGTATAGTATCATTCACATCATTGGTAACATATACTTTTTCCTACTAGCATATTTCTAAGTTCATTGGCAATCGCATATTTCATAACACTTCTAATTATCATGGAATGGAACATGTCATGTAATGCATAAAATTCACATCTTCTTTAACAATTAATTCAACAAGTTCCTACATATAGCATGTAATTATCTTATCATGGAATCTACTTATTGTCATGTAACATGTAAATCATTTCAATTAAAGCTTTATTCTACATTATGCAATATGCAATAGTTATTATGTAACAATTATCCTTTAACATGTAGTAATTCTCTTACATAACAATTAACAGGTAATTCATGTAACATGTAAAACAATGACATGTAGATCATGTAACATGTAATCATGTAACCACATTTCATGTAGACTTTTATCATGTAGGCATGTAGCGTGTAACATGTAGCATATAGCATGTAGTTCATATAAACATGTAGACATTTTCAATTAATTGTCAAGACATAGCCCGCACTATAATAGAGATCAGTAGTCATTTAACATTCACTTATCACCTAGGCAATGCAGTGATGAAGTCATGGTATTTGCGCAAAACCGGGAAAGTCTTTCCTACCTTAACCAGTAGAACTTGTCTACCTCCATGATTTCAATCCGTTGCCCCAGATTCAATAGTTCATTACATGTAGGTGAACCATTACCACAGGGGCATCCATGTGTAGTTCCTTGTAGGAATCTCTATAATAGCAATATCTTTATTGGCCATTTCATTCAATGTATGCATTAACATGTATGCGATCTTTTAATTATATTTCATGCAATTCTAACATATGTCAATGCACTAACCTATGGCATGTCTCTCTCAGTTCTGCAATTCATTTCACTGTAAGACTGATCTCTATCATGGTACTAATTGCAACTCATTCAATCATGCACATATTCTTATTTTTATTCAATTTCTACATGATATTTACTATTCAGAATTTATTACAGTAGGTACATGTGTCCAAAAATTCCAAAATTTTGACAAATTTTCAGAATCAGATATACTATGCACATGCAAATTTACATTTTTCTGATCTCTGTAACTATTTCTCATGAATTAATTCTGTCAATTCAACTAATTAGCATGGTACAACATTGAGGAAAAGATCACGAAATTTTATATAAAACAGAGCATCACTGGCATGCTGTATCTCTCACAGAAATTCAAGCCTCAACCATTCATACTAACATACCTCATTTTCAAATCATCACACTTTTGTCATTCTATCATCACAATAACAATATATTATATATAATATATATTATATATATATATATATATATTCTGAAATATATGGTACTGATAATCTTGACGGCAAGGTATGTGGCGTTTACTGAAGTAGACGTCCACATACTATGTCGTTAAGTCTAATTAGACGGTGGCACATAGCGCCGTTAACACATTTTGACGGCGACACATAGCGCTGTTACACATAGTAAAGATGGAAAAATAAATTTATCTATATGATATAGACGGCGGTCGATTCTGTCGCGTACAGGAAATTGACGGCGAACGATATTGACGTCAAGTTCTTAAACGCAGAAAACACCGGAAACCTTACATAAAATAACATGACTTCTATGTCTTCCCGTGGTTTATTTTCATGCTTTTAAAAATATGTAAAATGATAATTACTTAGTATAACATATCCTAAACCGAACCCCCATGCAACTTGCCTTTAACCCTCCTACAGGAGTAATGATTCTAAGCTCGAAGATGCCCGCCTCGTCTGTGAGGCAGTTCCTTCCCACCACTTCCAAATGCCCCAATCAGCCACTAAAGCACGTTCTCATGTGTGGATGAACTCCAGATCTCGTAGCTAATCGCACCTTCTTGGTTCAGAAGCCTCCAATCCGCACGAACTGGTACAAACACTGTTCTTTCTCGGCCCTCTTTTCTCCTCTCTCAAAACCAGTGCGAAAGCCTATCTATTTGTGAAATCTAGGTCTTATAAAGGCCTCCCCCTGCGTTAGTCAGCTTAGATCTTAACCCTAGGATGCGAAACGCACCGATCTGGCCTCATAAGGCTCTTAAATGGTCGATCTCTCTTGCTCGGAACTGAAATATCAAAAACAGGCAAGTCAGCTTAACGTCAATGAAAATTGCCGTCAGCCTCAATGTAAACGTCCACGATAACGTTGTTTACAGGCTAGCCCAAAATTAAATAATTCGGGAAAATAATAGACGACACAATAGTCTGTCGTTAACAAGAATTAAACGGCGGCTATCTTGCTGCTAACAGGACTTAACGCCAAGAGATGTTGACACCAAGTTCCACACAAATCAACATTCAAAATTCATGCAGAATAAACATACAATTGGCAAAATAAATTCAAGAAAATTCTCTAGGGCACTACACAAACGGGCCTCCACTAAGGGATGAAGGGAAACGATCGCCGTGCGGGCAATAGCCTGCAAAAACTAGAACAGGATCAGGGGGCCTGATTGAAGAACCGGGGAACCCTCCGATGCCTAAGTCAGGTGACTGTAGAAAGGCTTGAGGAGAAGAGTTTGCTAGTGTGTGCCTCGCGTGGAGGTGAGTGTATGGTCAGGGTTGCGTACCTTTGCCTGGTAGTCACCTTTGCCTTTTATAGCGAAGGTTCTGAAGAGGTTGGACATGCCACCCTTTGATGATGCCGGAAAGGGCGCATCGGTTGGCGTCAGTAGTGGAGAGTTACCCATTGAGACGCCCGTTGAGGGCCCTGCGTTAATGCTCCCCTTGATCGTGGGGCGCGTGCGGTGCTTCTGTTGTAACTACTACTAGGAGGTGAAGGGCCTCTCTGCCCTTCCTGGTCGGGAGGTACCGAACAGGCAGCCTGCTCGGTAGATGGGCCGGCTGTGTTGGTGCCTGGTGCCCGGAGGCACGACTTTGTGCTGATGGGAGGCGAAAGTGTGCTTTGAGCAGGACCTGTTTGGTAGGGGGGCGCCTGGACCGAACAGGCGTGGAGTGCCCGCCAACATCTTTTAGGACTTGGAAGTAGCCTGATGTAGAGACTGTGCTCGGAAGCCTTGGGCTGATATCCGAGGATGCGTGGTGCCTTGCCAGGAGGCCACGCTAGCTTGTTGGGCCGTGATGGGCCGTGCGGGCAATAATGGGCCCTGTGAACCTAGGGGGCTGAATAGCCACCACACTCATAAACACATTTATACTAGATAGTTAAATAGATCTATCATAAATCATATTTATAAATTTTATTATACTTTCATAAGTTGCACCTAAACAGCACCTTAAAATTATAATCTGTTTTAGATATTGTTTGACATTTTTTCAAATTTTCACACCATTTAACTATAAATTTCTACAAATTTTGCATTCGGACATACTAGTTAAAGAATCAGAATAATATATATATATATATATATATATATATATATATATATATATATATATATATATATATCAGGCAAACGTGGCCCTCCCGCAAGGCGCCATGTCTTTTCAAGAACAACTTCAAGGTCCCGAGGCCGGTCCCTGCATTCGGGGACCCAAGAGCCACCTCCGGTTACCTCATAGTCTGTTCCGTCAAAGGCCCTTCCTTCTGAGCAGGGTCTGCTCGGCTTGTGGCAAAAACCCCTTCAGAACGGACAGTACTTCCCGCATCAGGCATCTGCAGCAAGCCATGCCTCCGACACTAGGTGCTGAGCAGCGGGCTCGACTACTGAGCAGTAGGTCTGGCTCACCCAGCAGGCTACCTGCTCGGTACCTTCCTCTCAGGAGAATCTGAGCGGTCCTTCATCCCCTCGCTGCAGTTATAACGGCTACACCACCCATGATCAATGGTGCATTAACTGCAAGCACCTCAACGCGTAACTCCCCCGCTAAGGATGCCAACGGCGCGCCCTTTGCGGCATTGATCAGGTACGTTCCATCCCTCTCCCTCATCACTTCACTTCTGCCTATAAAGGCTCCGGTAGGCCTCCATGCAGAGGTACGTAATCCATACTGAACCTTCCTCTTCCAAGCCTTTGAATCCATCGCTAACTTAGGCATCGGAGGGTTCTCCCCGGTTCTCAACTGGGCCCCCCTGATCCACTTCTTGTTTTGCAGGCGTTCGTCCGCTACCACGTCTTCTTCCCTTCTTCCAAGTGTAGGCCCGCTTGGCTCCGGCCCAAGTAGGGAATCACCTCCACACTTTTGGCGCCGTCTGTGGGAAAGAACAACAGCCATGGCTCGTAGACGATCCTCGTACCAGAACATAGGGAGCCATATGACGAGGTCCCTCCAGTCGCAGGCGGACTCCCGTCAACGTGCTCCCCCCGTCGACGTCGCTGTAGCTTCTGCTACCACGACCGGGGGCATCCCGGCACCCGCCGCTGTCGTGCCTGCAACCGCCTTGGAGATGGCCGAACTCCGGGACATATGCAGTAGCTGATGGGCATTTGCCTTGGTCTCCACGCCCAACTTGCCGGGTAGCAGCCTCGATAGCCTCCGTTCTGTAGGAGCGCCAGGCAGAATCGTCTCACCGGCGATCACGCGCACCTCCTGCCCCAGCAGGGTCGATTCAGGAGCAGCACGCTGACTCACCGCGGAGGTCGCGCCGCGCTCCGTCTGGTGAATGAGCACCAGAGCGCCACGACCGTTCACCCCGTCGTTCTGCGGTGGTCTCACGCCTGCCGTGCTCGGTCGTGGGAGCCAACTCCCATAAGTCTGGGCGTGCGGACTCGGCCCACTCCGAACAGGAGTTGGCCAGGTGCTTGCACTGCGTCGTCGACCTGGAACGTCGTGTGGACGCGATGGTCCAGCGTGCTGAGTGGAAAGCTCCGGCCAAGGAGGCCCTGAACTTCCGCTCCCCATTCATTGCGGAGATCCTGGAGGCTCGGGTCTCTCCCAAGCTCCCTCTGCCTACCATCGCACCGTACGGCGGTACTTCTGACCCCGCGGATCACATCCACGGGTTTGAGTCGCATATGGTGTTCCATGGAGCATCTGATGCGGCTAAATGCCGGGGCTTTCTGGCCACCTTGAGGAAACTGCTCGGGCTTGGTTCGAAGCCCTCCCCAGGTTCTATCTCTTCCTTCCACCAGTTGAAGAAGTCCTTTCGGGACAACTTTTGGGCGGAAGATCACAACTGCGCACCGCGACCTCCCTTCTTGCTGTTCGAAAAAGAAGGGAGAAGCACTCTGGGACTTACGTCAAGAGTTCCAGACTGAGGCGCTCCGCATCTCGAGCCTCGATGTCCCGTTAGCCACCAGTGCCCTGATCCAGGGTACTCGCGATGGTTCCTGCAGAGGACGCTAGGAATGCAGCAGCCTTCCACTCTTGCCGAACTCCTCTCCACTGCACAACGCCATGCGGCATGCGAAGAGAGCCTGCTGCTAGCCGGGCGGAGCATGGAGAATCGTCGGACAAGAGAGGCCTTCCGACAACGGTTCCAACCGCGATCAGAAGAAAGGACGGCGCAAGGGCGACTCACCGCGCCGACCACGCCCCTCACCGACTACAACAGCACTGACGGGGCACCCGAACAGATCCTGACAAAGATCATGGACGAACCTATGTTCGGTGGCCACCAAAGATGCGCTCCGATCCCCGGCGGCACAACCAGGAGAAGTATTGTCGCTTTCACCCGCGACCACGGCCATGAACACCTCCAAATGCCGCTAGCTCAGGATGAAATCGAGTCCCTCATTAAGCACGGCTACCTCGGACGGTTCATGCGCCGGAATGAAGACCGCCCAGACGCCGAGAGCGGACTTCCGAGCGGCCGATCAACAACGAGCCCAACGGGCAAGAAATCAATGTGATCGCAGGAGGATTCGACACAGGCGGAGAGAGCACTCAGAGCCGACGCGATTACGCAAGGCGAGTGCATGTCGTGGATAGACCTTCGATACCTCGGCCGACTCCTTATCCCTCTAATCCCGTGCACGCACAGTCTGAGGGGCTATAACCTTCTCAGACGAAGACCTTGTAGGGGTTACCACCCCGCACACTGATGCGTTTGTCGTTTCAGCAACCATCAATCATTGTAATGTGCGTAGGATTCTAGTAGATATGGAAGTGCCCCCGACGTATTGGCTTACGATTGCTATCTCCTTATGGGCCTAAAACCGACCAGCTCACCCCTGTAGAATCGCCCTGTTCGGCTTCTCGGGGGTGTCGATTCCGCCTATGGGTAGAGTTCGCCTCCCGATCACCCTCGGGACGGCTCCGAAGTGTGTGACCAAGGTGGTGGATTTTCTTGGTCATCAGAAGCATGCCTGGATACAATGCGATCCTTGGTAGAGGTCTGATCGGACGATCAAGGCGGTGCCTTCGTCCCTCCATCAGAAGATGAAGTTTCCCACCCTGTGTGGGGCCGGCGAGGTGCTCGGATGCCAGCGCGAGTCTCGATGGTTTATGTTCTTTCTCTAAGGGACAAGCAGCCACTCGTGGCTCCAACACCTGTTCCTCCCAGCCAACCAGCCTTCCACTAGCTGCGGAACTCCTGCCGAGGACCTACTTCCAGTCCAAGTGGATAACGACCCCGAACACGTCCTATATACATTGGACCTTACTAGCGGAAGCAGAACAACAGTGGTATAGAAGTTCTTGCTAGCTAATCTGAACGTGTTCGCGTGGTCCGCGACGAGCTGCCAGGCATCCCTCCAGAGGTGATGGTGCATCGCCTCTGCCTAGATCCACGGTCCCACCAGTTCAACAAAGGAGGCGACCCGTCAACTAAAACGGCAGACCGTGATCCGAGATCACGTTGTCAAAGTCGAGCAGTTGGCTCCTCCGGGAAGCCCACTACCCAAGATGGATCTCCAACGTAGTCCTCGTACGCAAAGCCACTGGTAAATGGCGCGTATGTGTGGATTACAAGGACCTCAACAAAGCGACGCCCAAGGATAACTTCCCGCTGCCACGCATCGATCAGCTGGTAGACGCTACGTCCGGACACGAGCTCCTCAGCTTCTTGGATGCCTACTCTAGGTATCACCAGATCAGTATGCATCCTCCGATCAGGATGCCACCACGTTTGTCACAGACTTAGGGTTATACTGCTTCACCAGGATGCCCTTTGGTCTGAAAAACCAGGTGCAACATACCAGCGACTGGTCAATAAGATGTTCGAGCCAGTAAATTGGGCACAACATGAAGGTCTACGTCAATGACATTTGGTCAAAAACACTTCCAAGCACTGACCACATCTCTGACCTCGAGGAGACCTTCGCAACTTTGCGAAGGTACAACATGAAGCTCAACCCAGCCAGTGTGCATTTGGAGTATGCTCAGGGAAGTTCCTCGCTTCCTCGTCTCAAATAGAGAATAGAGGCCAACCCTGAGAAGATCCAAGCAATACTTGAAATGAGAAGCCCTAAAACGTACGTGACGTCCAACGTTTGACTGGACGACTAGCCGCACTCAACCGGTTCATGTCCCGAGCAGCAGAGAAGAGCTTCAACTTCTTCAATTGCTGTGAGGACCCAGAGGCTCTTCACAGCAAGGGGGGCATGCATGGTGGACTGAGGACTGCGAGGCCACCTTCGCGGAGTTGAAGGCCTATCTCGCATCCCACCTGTTCTCTCGAAACCTGTGCTCGGGAGCCCTTGCTCGTATACCTTTCGGTTACCGAGCACTCCATCAGCGCAGTGTTGATCAGAGAAGAGGGAGCGGCCCACGTCCCTTGTACTACATCAGTAGGGTCCTTTAAGAGCTAAAAGTATGTACCCCGAGCAGAAAAACTCACCCTGCTCTGGTCACGGCTGCCCGGAAACTCAAGCCCTACTTTCAGGCCCACTCAATAATGGTTCTCACCGACCAGCCGCTGAGTCCATTCTACAGCGGCCGGAGGCTTTCGCTGGCTCATTAAATGGGCCATCGAGCTAGGCGAATTGTGATATCAGCTACCGTCCAAGGACGGCCATAAAGCACAGCGTTGGCAGACTTCGTGAATGTACTCTCCCTACTGAACAGGATCCTCCGTTGGCCGACGAGCCCCCATGGGAGCTCTACGTCGATGATCCTCATGTGTCACAGGGAGCGGAGCTGGCCTAGTCCTCACCTCTCCGAGGGTTTAGAGTTCCAATATGCCCTTCGGTTTCGCTTTGCGGCCTCCAACAATGTGGCCGAATACGAAGCGTTGCTGTTCGGATCTGAATGGCGAGGCACCTGGAGCCCTTCGACTCAGGGCCTTCAGCGACTCCCAATTGGTTGTCAGACAGGTGACTCGATAGTTCGAAGCAAGGGAGCCATGCATGGCCCAGTACTTTCAACAGTCAAGAGCCGAGTAGAAGCCTTCTCTACTTCGAAGTCATACACGTTCCACGGGAGCAAAACACGTGAGCCGATGCACTTGCCAAGCTGGCGTCTTCAGGTGACATCACCCCTTCTTGCTCCGTATTCATTGAAGAGCTCGTTGCACCGAGCACCGAAGTGGATGTAGCAGCCATTGGGTCCGACCCCCAGTTCCAACTGGACAGACCCTTTCCTGGCCTATCTACTTCGAGCGAGCTTCCCTCTGAGCAGTCAAAGCATGAAGATCAGACATCGTTCTCAGCATTTCACCTCATTGAAGGCAAGCTCTACCGACGGTCCCTTTCAAGACCCTCTTACGGTTCTCAGCCCTGAAGAGGCCCTTGCGGCTATCGAAGAGGTTCCAAGGATTGTGGCGGAAGCCACTTGGGGGCAGAACGCTGGCACGCAGCATTATCCGAGCAGGATTCTGGTGGCCCTCTCTGCAAAAGGACTGTATGTTTTTTTGTCAGAAGGTGCCCAGAATGCCAGAAGTTCAGACAGCTCATTAAGCAACCAGCCGAGCAACTTCATACACTGTTTGAGCCGCGCCCTTTCGCTAGGTGGGGCATTGATATTCTGGGTCCCTTCCCAGAGGCCCAGGGTCGGAAGAAGTTTTTGTTCGTGGCCATCGACTACTTCACCATGTGGGTCGAAGCAGAACCCGTTACTACAATCACCGAACAAGCCGTATGGAAGTTCGTCTGGAAGAATATCCTCTGCAGGTTTGGCATACCAAGAGTGATTACCTCTGACAATGGGAAGCAGTTCGATAGCACCTTCTTCAAGCAGAAGTGTGCCGAACTTGGCATCTACAACCACTTCACCTCCGTGGCACATCCTCAGGCCAACGGTCTGGTCGAAAACGCCAACTGTATGTTGCTGCACGGGATCCGCACAAGAGTCGAAGCTGCTGGTAGTTCATGGATTGATGAGCTCCCTAATGTGTTGTGGTGCCACTGAACAACTGCTCGGGTAGCCACTGGGGAGACCCCTTTCCATTTGGCCTACGACACAGAGGCCGTTGTACCTTTGGAAGTGGCTCTCCACCTCTCCGGACAACTCACTTCGACGAGGTGCCAATAATCGCGCACTCAGGGAAAACCTAGACATGCTTGGCGAACGTCAGAGTGCGCCAGCATCAGACTAGTTTCCTACCACAGCGACTTGCGCATATTACAACTCCCGAGTTCGGGAAAGGCGCTTCTTCGAAGGGGACCTTGTTCTTCACTGTTGCTAAGCTCGCCCCCAAATGGGAAGGACCTTACCAGGTCACCCAGGTTCTTGGAAAGGCTCTTATAAGCTAACTACTCCTAGTGGCGGGCCCATACCCAGAACCTGACATGTATCCAACTTGAAGCTTACTATTTATAAAAGCCTTATGTTCGGCATCCTACTTCTCTCCTACCAGTTCTTTTGGCTGGCTAGAGACGAAGTCCAAAACATCCTTATCTCAATATCTTTAGTTCACAAAGATGTAACGACATCTCCTAGTATGAAGATGTTCCGCAAGCACCCCAGGCTAGAACCCTCGCAGTTCATAACAACCTGTGCGGTAATTGCGAACGCTTCTAAATGACCAACGATTCTAGTTCAGCACAGAACACTTGCAAGGTAAGGAGATAGAAAGCGAAGCCATGACTAGGATCAAAAGGAAGTTGTACTCATAACTTCTTACAAAAGCTCCATGAGCCTGGTTTACAAAAAAAAAGGAGAGAAAACTAGAAGCAGAAAGGCTAAGGTGCCGTTTAGAGGGACCGGCGCCGTCATCTACAGGAGGCATTCGCCCTTATTGGAACTGGGCAAAGCATACTCCATCAGACGAGCATCATAATCCGCGTCTGCACTCCCCCACGGCAGCCTCGAATGCCTCTCGGGCATGCTCGGTTGTTGCAAGCCTCCGCCCGAGCTCCTTCCCGGCCCGGGAGCCCACCTTGTAGCAGCGGGCCCCAAACTGCTCCAAGTCTTCCTTGAAGCACGGACCCGCCTTGTATTCGGAAACTCCTTGGTCCTTCCCATCAGTTAAGACGCGGGCGAGCGCCTCCTTTTCTGCGCGTGCAACGGCCAAGTGAAGCTCGAAGTCCGAAGCGCATCTTTGAGGTTATTCACCTCATTCAGCAGCTCAGTTTCACGGGCCTTATGTTTGCTGTACCAGGTCGTTGCAGAAGGCAAATTCCGCCTCCCACAATTGTTTCTGATTCTGGGCGCGTATGGCAAGCTTCTTCAACATGCCTAGAGAATTCGTGATCCTGTCCATCAGTGCCCCTACATCGACATCGTCATGTTCGGCAGGGTGCTCCGGGCGATAGACCCCACTTTAGTGCTCGGGGGGCCTCCTCCGGACTCAGCTACTGGCATCGCGCCAACACTTCCAGCTGAGACGCTGTAGGACACGGAGGCAGGACCCTCGAGGTTTGGCCTTCGAGGCGCTCCAGGGCCGCTTCCAGCATGGCCTCTGAAGGAAGCGTTGGCGACTTCCACCCCAGCACTTGGGAGAGAGGCCTCCGTTCTTCTTCAGAGGCGACCTGGTCCTCGGCAGCCTGGCTCGCTTGCCCTGCGAAGAGCCTCCTTCAACTGCTCTGGGGACCTCGGCCGCCACCTCCTGGTTCTCCGTGCAACGGGAGATTTCTGGGGCCCCCCTCCTCCGTCTCAGTGACCTGTCCGGCCCCATCCTCACCCACGCCGACTGTTTGTGCTATCTCTTCAAACAACCGCCTCAGTGGGGAGAATGGGGGGCAGACGTCCGCCGTCGTCGAACTCCTCTCCACGACAGTAGGTGCCGCCATCTCTGAGGGGATGGTCCCCTCGAGTACTTTAGCTGTGCACGGAGCTTTTTCACCCCCTTGCACGGTCATCTTCTCGGCAACGGGTGCAGCACTCCGCTCGTCGGCTCCGGTGCTCGAGGCCCCCGTCGGATCCACCTCCTGTGGATAATCCCCAATGGAGTCTAGGGGTGCAGGTGTCTTCGTCCACTCCTCGGACGAGCTCCCCGACTCGTCGCTCACCACGACGAACCCCAGTTCGGTGGCCATTTGAGATTTGCGCTTCTTCAGTGCTTCAAGACGAGGGATCTCTCCCTCAGTATCTTCCTCGTCGTCCTCTTCTACCATTCGCGGCGCGGCCTCCTCCAGCTACCTCTTCCTTTTCCTCCTGATCAAAGGTCGCGGATCCACCACCTCCTCTCCGGCTTCACCCTCAGACGTCTGTTGCTCGGAGACCACCGGTCTCCTTTTGATGGTCTGAGGCTGGCTCGCTCCTCCTTCTTCGGTCAAGGACGGTAGCACCGCTCTCGTAGAAGCCTTCATTACCGCCTTCTTCTTCAAATGGATCTTCTTTGGCCTCTTGGAAGCGACTGGCGAGCCCTCAACGGAACACCCCTCTGCAGAAGCCGGCGCCGCCATGGCAATTGTCACCGAGGAAGGAGCCCTCACTGCAGTAGGGATTCTTATCACGGCAGAAACGTCATCGCCCTCGAAAACCAAATGAGGGGTGACGGTGATCTGCTCGGCGTACTCCTCGTTGGCCTCCTGGTCCCGACCAGCAGCTACCTCCTCGGCACCTGCAATCCAAAAAGGGGGAAAGCACACAGTTAGAAGACAATTATGCGACAGACATACGAATGCAACATGATCAGGTACTTACTCCATGGTCAGCTCAGACCATGCTGCACGAGTTGGAACTCCGTCAGGTAGCCCTCCCCGTTGCGCACATATGCTCGGTTCAGGCTATCCGAAGCCTTCGCTTCATCTTGGATTAGGAAGGGGTATGTATCATTCCTCGCCGTTTGGACTCTGGTCGGGAACCCCCACTCTGCACCGTCGCGTCGCTTGACGAAGAAGAGCCGCTTCATCCAACCTTTGTTGTTGGAATACTTCTTCGCCAGCTCAATCTGCATCCGGTCCGGTCGGTGCTTGGTATAGTAAACACCAGCCCCGGATCCTGGTGAGGAGGTGAGGCGGAATTGCGCCCGAAACACCTCCGCTGAACCCCAAACTTTCCGGAGCTTACAGACGATGCAGAAAATGCAGATAGTATGCCATGAGTTTGGCGTAAGCTGGATCGGCGCAAGACCCCATCGGTTCAGCAGCGCCTTCGCCACCTCCGGTAGCGGCAGCCGGAATCCGGCCTCCATGTGGTCGAGCGATAGTGCCAGGCACCCTGGCCTGTTCGTCAGTTGCGAGTCCTCCTCCCTCGCCATCACGATCTCGTATTCGTCGTCGATCCGGAAGCGCTCCTGGAGGCCCTCGTAATGGCGGCATCGTGGCCCCCGGGCGTTCGCCGGCGCCACTTCCACTCACTTCGCAACTGCGGCAGACTTCCCCTTTGCTGGCCATCACCAGAAGTTGCAGAGACGAGGAAGATGACGCGAAGAGGAGGAAGAAGATGCTTGGGGGGCAAGCAGGCTCTGCGAAAAAGCTAAGGGCGTGGGTTCCCCGCCTGTTCCTCTCCTCTTCCTTATAAGGAAAGGAGGGCGCGAAATTTGAAAAGCCAAGGCGGTGCCCCCCCGCTCCAAAATGACCATTAAGATGTACACAGAGAGCCCCCTGGCTCAACACGTCACCCCGCCATCATGGGGTTACCTCCGTTATCGAGGAGGTATAGTGAGCGTCGTCGCCTCGCCGCCGCCTATACATCCGAGGTCATCGTCATATTTATTACGGAGGTGACGTTCGAGCAGGCTTCCGCCCTCGAGTGTCCTAGTTCCCGAGCTCACTCGATGGCGTGGGGGGCAAGTGTGGTGGCTATTTCTAGCCACCATCGTGCGTTAGGCCCATCATGGCCCAGCTCAATTCAGTAGGCAAACGTGGCCCTCCCGCAAGGTGCCACGTCTTTTCAAGAACAGCTTCAAGGTCCCGAGGCCGGTCCCTGCATTCGGGTACCAGCGGGACCCAAGAGCCGCCTCTGGGTAACTCATAGTCTGTTCAGTCAAAGACCCTTCCTTCCGAGCAGGGTCTGTTCGGCTTGTTCCGAAAACCCCTTCGGAACGGACAGTACTTCCTTGCATCAGGCATCTGGCATCAAGTCATGCCTCCGAGCACTAGGTGCCGAGCAGCGAGCTCGACTACCGAGCAGCAGGTCTGGCTCACCGAGCAGGCTACCTGCTCGGTACCTTCCTCTCAGGAGAATCCGAACGGTCCTTCATCCCCTCGCGGTCGTTATAACGGCTACACCACGCGCGCCCCACGATCAAGTGGTGCATTAACTGCAGAGCACCTCAACGCGTAACTCCTCCGCTAAGGACGCCAACGGGCGTGCCCTTTGCGGCATTGATTAGGGACGTTCCGTCCCTCTCCCTCAGCACTTCTGCCTATAAAAGGCTCCGGTAAGCCTCCATGCAGAGGTACATAATCCAAGGCACACCTCTCTGGCGCGATACTGAACCTTCCTCTTCCAAGCCTTTGAATCTATCGCTAACTTAGGCATCGGAGGGTTCTCCCCAGTTCTTCAACCGAGCCCCCCTGATCCACTTCTGGTTTTGCAGGCGTTTGTCCGCTATCGGCGTCCTTCTTCCCTTCTTCCAAGTGTAGGCTCGCTTGGCTCCAGCCCAAGCAGGGAATCACCTCCACATATACACACATTTAAAGTTGAATTTTTTTGGCATAAAAACCATTGTTAAATAACTATTTATAAATATATCATACTTGAAAATGTATTAATAAAAATATCTTTAGTTTATCTAAAGTTGTGTAAATATGTCATCGCCGTCACCCCCCGTTATCCTCCATTCTAACATTAATCGGATACGGGAAATGGCCATGTTATCCCAGGGAAGACTCTCCTCCCCCAACAGTGACCCCTGCCTCCACTTCGCCGGTGCCACCTGTGGCGCTTCCGACGCCATCGAGAAGATCCTCCTCCACGGCGCCAGCCTGGTGGGGACCCTACCCCTCGCACTCTCAGGCTTTGCCTCCCTTCAGATCTTCTCCCTTGTCGACAATCACTTCTTCGGCGGGATCCCCTCCGAGTATGTCGGTATTGCTACTCTTCACAAGCTCAACCTCAGCCGGAATGTGTTGTCCGGTGCTGTTTGTGGGTTCCTCGGTGGGATCCCTACCTTACCTCCATCGGCAACTACGCGGGCAATCGGCCCGGGGACTCCACCGCCACCGTGGAAGCCGCCGGCCCTGTGGTCACACGAACCCCCACATCCAACCTATGCAATTTCCGCCTCGGCCTCTGCCCCCGGTGGATCTTCCTTCTCTATTGGTGTCGTAGCTGCCGAGGTTTTGTGCATGACGAGCATCTCGGAACTCTTCTACTCCTGGAGGTTTCGCTCTCTCTGGAGCCTGGGGCCGGTGCTCTAGCCGTCCCCCACCAAGAGCGGGGTAGGGACCGGGAGCACTACCTCAATCACCATCGGCCTCCTCACCATCAGTTCCGCCACTGGCTCCACTACCATGATTGTGGATCTCCCCGTAGTTCCTCCACGATGGGATGGGGCCGCCCATAGCGGTAGGCATCTCTCTGATATGCGAGGGCCTCCAGATAGTAAATGGCTTATGGAATCTCTTGGCATCTATCTATGTGGTTTGCGGCCCTCCTTGGTGGATCGCTAAGTGTCGGGGCCTTAGGTTCCTCAACTTGGAGTCCAACCATTTGGGCTGGAGTATCCCACTCGAGGTTGGAGATTAGCGTCTCTATTGGTTCTCAAGTTGGGAAACAATGAGATTCATGGGGCGATCCCATCGGAGGTGGGGAAGATGGAGTTCCTTATGTACTTGGACTTGCACAACCTGTAGCTCTCCGGCGAAGTATTAGGAGCTCTAATTGTTTTGGGGGTTCTACTTGCAGGAATGCATCCGGCTACAGGTTGGAGGGGGAGATACCACAGACTCTCTACAACATGACCTACCTGGAGCTCCTTGACCTGCACAACAACTAACTCTCTGCCAGCATCCTAGCCACCCTCGGCAAGCGCAGGATGCGTAGTGTGGGGAGGTCGCAGAGAAGAGCACAGACAGAGCTTCTCCCCCACATGTCCCGATCGCATATAGATCACAGACAGAGATGCCCCCAACGATGCCTCCACAGCAGCTGTCGAGACAGAAGCCCTCAGAATAGCACTCGAAAGACGGTCGACGGCGATGGCACGGGGGGCAGCCTGGAGGAAGAAGGGGAAGGTGGGAAGCGGGAAGAGGGGAAAGGTATTTTTGATCAAAATGCAGACATTTGACGAGAATATTAACATATTTTGATACTATTCAGCTTTACACCAATGGAGGTTCACTACAATAACATATTTATATTGTTAGTTATGGGTGTCCTCAAGCCAATCATAACTTGTACAATCTTGTTCTTTAATAATAATAATAAGGCTTTTATATTCATTATGTGTAATTCGTTTATTGTTTCATTATGAAGTCCATGAATATGCGCAATGGATACTAATTAGGATGAGATCATAACAATGAGATTAATATCATTTAAGCGTATATTCTTAATTGTTCCTAGTCGGAGGATATTCGAGAAGGACATCGAATATCCGGTTAGACTAGTACAGGTTGCACCTGCTCATATGATGAGGGTGACTGGTCTCATAGTCACTTGTGTGGAGACACTAAGGTGAATCTGTAGGTGCTCATTGGAGAATGATTCACTGAACTGATCTGTTATGAATCGCTGGATGGTAATATTACCTAACTTTCAACCAGCTAGATTCATTGTCACAGTGGCGTGATTGGTCCTTAGACCTAAGACACCAAGGACACCTTGTCGGTGGACTTCTAGATTTTGACCTTAACTTATAGATCTCTAGCCATGGGGTTTTAATCAGTTAAGTGTTCGGATCTAGCGGAATACCTTCGAAGGTGATTGTGTGGTCAACATGGGATTGCTCGCTCTCGGTAATAAGAGAGTGAATGCTCTAGGGAAAGATGCCTAATAGTCTTTGGCCAGGGCATGACTACTTATCAGAAAAGGAGTTTTCTGATATTGTTATGCGGCATCTAATCCAAGTGAGTGCGCGTATTAGGGTTTGACAGTTGACCATACCCTAAGTGCACTCGGGAGCATTGTACGAGCAAAGGATTATAGTCACGTGGTATCTGTTGACACAAAAGGTTCCTTGAATGGGTTGCTGAAGCCCAATGCTTTCCAGGATCAAGTGGTGTTGCTTGGCACCCAACTTGATTGGAAGCCCGGTCAATTATCGTGAGACGATAATTGATTGTGTAATTAATTAATATGAGATTAATTAATTACAATAAGTCAATAAAGAGTTATTGGGCTTAATGGGCTGAAAACTGGACTAGCACTTGGGCCTAGAGGGTCACACGCAATAGAGTTCCGAGCAGACTGGGCAGGATGGTCGTTATAGACAATATTGGGTTTTTGTGAAAAACTGTAGTGTCTATAAATATACGTGGAGAGTTAAACCCTGGCACAAGCTACAGGCTCTCTCCCTGGCCGCCACCTCCTCTCTCTCTCCCTGGGCGCCCCCTTCTCTCTCTCCTCTCTCTGGCACATGGTGGAGTTAAGATCCGGGAGACGCGTGGAGACCGAGGAGATCTCGTCTGCGTCCGGAGCTCGCGTGGATACGTCTAGAGGCCGGACACCTGAACGGCTTGAAGCACCAGCGCCTCCAGCGCTACCTCCTCCCCGGATTGGGGATTTTCGCAACTCCGCAAAGGTAAAGATCGGAACTTCCTTCGTGCGGGTTCTCCGTTTTTGTTCGATTCCGACCGCCGGCAACGATATCTATCTGAGGGAATCGCGCTTTCCGCTGCGCTCTGATCGATTCCTTACAGTGGTATCAGAGACAGGTTGCTGGCTCGGTCGGAATCGGCGTCATATGATTGTCATTTTTTGCATTTTCGTCGATTCGCGT
This sequence comes from Colocasia esculenta, assembly GCA_014218235.1. Taxonomy (NCBI): domain Eukaryota; kingdom Viridiplantae; phylum Streptophyta; class Magnoliopsida; order Alismatales; family Araceae; genus Colocasia; species Colocasia esculenta. The sequence continues at coordinate 69,741,778 of CM024762.1, read as the reverse complement.
TCTGCATGAATCCCTAATTTTTACCTCATTCTTGGGTCGCACATGGGATGTGCACTTCCCGTTTGGTACATGGAAGTTGTTCCTGGTACCAAGGGCTTCACGAAGAACCCTTTGTGGCGTCGTTTGGCCCTCTATAGAGGTCACACGACCCCCTGCAAGATGCCGCCGCCATGCTTCTTGGACAGTCCAAGAAAGGGGCATTTTCTACATTTTTTGGGGTTTTTCCGGGGTTTTCTGGGCGTTTGGGGGCGATGGGAGGCGGTCTCCTGCGCCGTCGGCGCCGTCCGCGGCCGCCGGAGGCGGCGCGGGGGCCGGTGGGGCCGCCCTCCGCTGGAGGGCGGCGGCGGCTAGGGTTTCACCCTAGCCGCGTGCCCATCCGTTCGGGCGGAGGGGGCGACCCCGTGCGGGCCGCCCGCGGGCCGCGCGTGGGTCGCTCGCGGACCCCGCGCGGGTCCGCCCGCGGGTAAGTCGCGGGCGGACCCCCCCGCGGGTCCCAAGCGGGCCGCGATCGGATCCGGCCCGCTCCGGATTCGACCGGTCCGCGCTGGATCCGACCGGCCCTTTCCCCCATTTTTTTAAGTTTTTAAATTGTTAAAAAAACCAGAAAAAAATTCTTAAAATACCAGAAAAATTCTGAAATAGTTTTAAGAGCTTTTAAAATTGTTTTAGCTCTCTGTAAATTAATTTTCAGATGTTTGACCCAATGTTTAATTAGTTTAAGAGAATTCTAAAATTGTTTTAGTTATTTCCTACCATCTAATTAATGCATGTTAATTAATTTAAGAATGTGATTCTTGTTAAAATAATTAACAGTAAATTTTGGCGGATTCATGCAGCAACAGTGAATGTCGTTTATCTAATGCTGATTAGATGTTATCCATGTTAGCTAAATTGTTTAGTTCAATGGTTTTCAAAATATAATTATTATATTTTTGAAATAAAAGTTATTTCAGAAGTAATTATGTGATAATTGCTTATTGATGCTGTGATGTGTTGATGTGTGGATGGATGATCATGGACCTAGATTTCATGTGATGATGTTTATGGTTTATGGCATGTGATGTAATTTATGAGGTTGCGTGCCTCCCTCTCTCCCTCTATTAAATCTGGGTTGTACATTCTATCTCCCTCCTGTTATGTACTCCCCTTGACTTGTTCAAGGTTTCTTATTATTATCTGATGTATATTTATGGGCCTGCGAGTCCAATTTAAATATTACTTGTAATTTTAAGAAGCGGATTGGCGGAGATGGAGGAGAGTACCATGCAAGGCCTTCCTGGAGATAGAGTTACATCAAGCAAAAGCTTTCGATGCGGGGCTGCCATATGTTTGCCATGTTTGTGGATTACCAACTGGCTCTGGTAATGCCACTCTAGGTTAAAGTCCATGATCATCCATTGTTTTTCTTCATATATATGATATATGTGGAATGTGCTATGATATATATAATTAAATATATGATATTCCAAATTCTATATATCAATAGCACACAGATATAGAGACCAAGACAAAATATGTCAAAATCCCTCCTCGTTTAAATTTTAAGCCGTAGCGTAATCATTAAGAATGAATTACGTAGCCCTCCATCATTATAGTTTTAGGATTGCCATTAGATCAGGCAAGTTTGTTGTGATATCCACAAGGCTTGCCAAATCTGATGACAGACTAAAACTATGGCATGGTGATGCCTTAAACGGGGCAGAGGAACGGTGTAGCTTTGTTGTGCTATCCACAAGGGCTACATCCAATTTTATGCTCGTTACGTAATGATGGTACTGCTTAGACTGGATTTAATGACTTGTTGTACTATCCACAAGGTCATTAAAATTCAGGGGCCAAAATAAGATCGGATATTACAAGAGTTGCAAGTGTCAAGAGTTGACTGCTTTTGTGAGACCCCGGATTTTTATTCCCCTTATAAATATACGTATGTATATGAATGGTGTGTTGAGTATTCGCTTATTGTGTGCTTAGTGTGCATAGTTCATTGTGCCTACTATAAATTTTGTTCTTCTCTTGAACATGAGCATGTGCGTATATCTGTATTTATATATATATGTATAGATACGAGTATATGATAATTAATGTGGAAGTGAACAACTAGAGGTGTATTGTGAATACCAAGAGTCTTTGACTTGGGATACGTGAGTAACACTATGCATGTGCTATCTAAGTATTGAAGAATATCCTATACTACCTATTTTATGGAACTTGTGTGGAAGTATATGAAGTACATATGTGTGAGTACGTATGTATGTTATCTTATACGTGTGACAATGGTATACTTAATTCTACATGCATAACACCTTGGTGTAGTTGCGTATGCATATGTATATTTGGTTGCAAACGTTGTTATTGCAAGGTTTAGTTAATGTGTACATTGTACTTCGTGCATTACATGTACGTAAAGAGTTCAAGCATAGTAGGTGTAATTAGTAGTCATATTGGGATTCTATACTCCTCATGAATAACATGCATGCATCTTTACGATGAGTAGGTGATAATAGTCAATTGGATGATTATGCATATAGCATATATATATTAAGAAATCCTATACGTGTAATACTTAAGCAATGTTAGGTAAAGTTGTGTAAGTTAACCAAATTATCGGTGCGCAAATTGTACCCATCCATTTCAATCATAATGTACATAAATAGGCTACACCAGTGTGCGTATACTATATATATGTCAAATCAAGTGTGTGCATGCGAGGACTATTTTATCGAATGGATTATCCCTAGCTAACCTAAATCATATCACCTCCTAATGATTTGCGAAGCCCTCATGATTCTCGTCATTTAATTTGCCGTGTGTTGAGTCACACTTATGTAAAACATCACGAACGCATAGGTAGATATCTACGTACATCTATCTTAGTGTATTTATGTAAGCTTGTGTATGCCTAGGTATGAATGATATTGATTGCCTGGTATGGTGATATACATGTTACACCTATAATTGTATGTATATGTATAGTGTAAGCATAGTTTCTGCATGTTTTTAAGTTCTGGCCGAAGGGCCAATCAGCGTCAATGTGTTATATTAAAACGTAAATAAGTATGTATTGCATGGTGATAGTGGTATACAATACCATAGGTATATTGCATGTACGTAAGCTTAATATGCATGGTTTTCTGCATAACTTAGAGATCTGGCCGAAGGCCAGGTTGGCGTCAATCCCAGGCCGTTGAGCCAGTGTCAGCGTCCAGACATGGACGCCAACACAGCTCCGGCGTCCAGCGATATGGACGCCAACTTCTCTGGCCTGCATGCGCAGCAGAACTGCTGTCTTCTGAAACAAGGCATGGCCACCATTGGGGGGGGATGTCCCCCAACGGCTCTCGGGTGTCCCATCACCCTAGTGAGTGGGAGGAGACCCTCTTTTAGGTCTAAACCCGAAATGGGCTCCCCCATTCTTCTCATTTCACCCTTGCAAGAGGAGAGAAGAAGAGAGAAACCCTAGAGCTTCTGTGAGAAAACCCCACCTTGTAACCCAAGAATCGGCTTCCTGGAGCTTGATCCGGCCGACTTCCCCGACAAGGAGGTAGCTGATATGAAGGGCAAGGCCTCCCCGTCTTGCTTTGCTGAGGAGATCATCCAAAGCCCGGTGGAAGGAGGTCTTGGAGGGCATTTCGTCACTTCTGGGGACTGCCCAAGGAGAGCTTCTCCGAGCCCTAGATCCTTCGAAGCATTTTGAAGAAGGCAAGTGACCTATCTATGGTGTCCCCGTATGAGTCTAGGATGTTTCTATCATTTTTATGGAATTTATTCGAGTCCTAGACCCTCCATTTCATCCAGATTTACAGCTCGGGTCTGTGTTTTCTGCACAGACCTGAGTAAACGGCAAGGTCCCTGGACGCCCAGTTCACCCTTGGCGTCCATCGACCATGCCGCTGACCCTGAGTCAGCGGCCAGAGACCGTCGTCTACTTCTTCTGGACAGAAAATGAGCTGTTCTGTCCCACTTATACATTTATTTCGGTATGTTTAAGCGATGAGGATATATGGTAATCCTATAAGCTATGTACATTGCATTGTGGTTGTGGATGTATGTGAGTTGTGTTGGTGAGTGTGGTAATGAGTGTCTCGTAAGCATGTGAGCATAACTTGTAGATGATTTGCAAATCAAGGTTTCATGATTAGGATTAGTTGAGTGTCTTGTTTTCAGCCCATTCATGAAGAATTGTGGGTCATGTATGTATGTTCTGAAATTTTGGTAATCCATGCATGCTTGTGGAATTGTTAATAAGTGTGGTTCGGTAAAACGAAAACATGTGAAAATAGTTTGTGGCAAATGATTTATAGATGTATGAATTAGGATGATGTTGTATTCTAAAATCATGCATATAGTAGTAGTTTCTGTGCAAAACAGTAAGTGGATAAATTGCAAATTATGTTAGACCCATGTCAGCTTAAGTTGTGAATAATATGCTAAATAGGTGTTTGATTTTCTGTAAATCCTGTTCATGATTTGAATTAGTGTGAACGATTTGGTTTTAGTCTAATCATGAAGGTCAGTGGGTCAGCATATGGGTTTGCAAATTTTAGAAATTTATCCATGCTTGTGTGATTTATAAATAAGCTCGGTTCGGTAACAATGAAGGCATGTAAACATGGTCGTGGTAATTGATCCTTAGATGTATAAATTAGGGTAAATTTTGTATCCTCAATTCCTACATATTGTTGGTAGTGTGTATTTAAACAGCAAGTGGTTAAATTACAAGATGTGTTAACCCCATGTTAACTTAAGCTGTTAATAGCATGCTAATTAGACGTTTTATTTTCTGTAAATTCTACATAGCTCAGAAAAATCTGAAAAATTTAGGGTATCATCATGAACCCGAAACTAGAATGTGGTTAAAATTTCAGGTCATTTGGATCAGTAAATAAAAAGTTATGTATTTCATGTGAAACGTGATAATTCGTACATATGATCGTAAGTGATTCGTTATGGTATAAAACCAACACGATTAGTGTGTTTACTATGTGTTTAACTCTGAGATTCTGTAGTACCATGTTAGGAAAAACAGAAGTGTTTATGTGAGTGAGAAAGTGAATAAAATGAGAAGAATTATGTATAAAACCAGGAGTAAAACGGTAATGTGTAAAAGTGTAAAAGTTGTGCCTATGTGACACTGCTACCCTAGGGGCATCGGGAGCCGTATATAGAAAGTCCTATAGAAGGCTCCATGTGATATAAGTTTGTCCCAAAGGCATTGGGAAAACCTGGAGGTGGACAAGTACCACTGGATAGGGTGGAGAGGGCTTCTCCCGGTCTGCGCAGTTACAAGATTCACCGCTATATTGCCTAGGTGGTGAGTATGTGTATGAGTCGTGTAAGTGTTGTTATTGAGTTGTGTTGAGAGCCGTGCTAAGGGATGAGCACGAGCTATGAGATATTGTTAGTGTCCTCTACTGGTGGTTAGGACTATGTGTCATGGCAAATTGTTTAAGTAATGAAAAATGAGTAAAATGTGAAATGTGTGTACATGGCACGTGGTAAGTGCCCAAGATGCACGTGGTAAGGCAATCGATGTGTTATGGGTTAAGTGAAAGTGGAAGAGAAAATGATGTGAAAATGAGTCAATTTTGTAAGTGTGAATATGTGTACGTGTCAAATGTGTAAAAGGGAACAACGTGAATGAGTAAGTATGAAATCATGTGAAACTGAAAATGTGAGAATGGGTTATTGGAAACCATGTGAAATCAGAAACTCTTGTTGTCATTATCATGCTTATGTGTGCATAAATGCCTAGAATCCATGTTAGGAACAACTAATGAATGTGTGTGCAAATGGCATGAGGGACTGTTCATATGTTATGTTTTAAGCAACGTTGTAGCTCTCATGTGTAGATTTATAGCCATTGAATCATATGAAATCAGCAATCTAAGGCATGTGAAAAGGTTCGTGTATGTGTTTAAAACTATGTGAAATCTATGCTAGTTGTATTTCCTTTCACGTATGTAAATTGTTCTGTTTTAGCTCTTTGAAAGATTAAGTTCTGAGTAAATTGATAGAGACCATGTGATAGGTGAATTTTATTTAGAAATCTGAAGCATGAGTTATGTATAAAATTGTAAAACAATCATGATAGGTCGACAACTTGAATTGACTAGCATGCGATGTTTGTTAATCATAAAAGTGCATGTAGAACTACTAAGACTTGTATGTGTATATCATGAGTAGTGTCGCTTGCTGAGTCTTTGGACTCACTCTGCTTCGGCGTACAGGTTGACAGGTATCGTGCACTAGAAGGTAGCGTGGCGAGGATCATCATTAGAAGTCTATTTTGTGGAGCTGTTATCAGTTGTACTTTTCTTTTGCACAAAAAGGATTAATGTAAGGACAATATTTTGGACATTGTAACTCTCTTTATTTGTATTAATGTGGACATTGTCTTTCTATCTCGCTATTTAGATTATGGAATGTGTGTTGGTGACGGATTATGACTTGAGTTGTTTACTTTATTCCGCTGACTCTATTGCTATCCAGGTACATATCAACCTATCGACCAGTGTTGGTAAATATCCCACTGTGACGACGCCCTTTATACCGATGGGGATTGGTCTAATCGTACCGGTATGAAGAGGGTCGTTACAGCTTTCAGATCATAGCATGATTTGTTGTGCTATCCACAAGGTCATGCTATGAGTTTGTAAGATTCCGATCCCCATTAGGAGACCGTCGGAGTCTCCCATTCTGTATATCTGAGGGTATACAGTCTGTCAAAAATGGGGAGCTAATCTTGATTAAAGTCATAATCTAGATTTAATTATTATTATGACCTCTGCTAATTGTATTTACATTTCCTTTATTGGCAAAAATGTCGTTGGGTAACCCACTCCGTGGCATACTAGATGCCAACAAATTGACAGGCCCGAACTACTCGGATTGCTCAGGAACCTGAAGATTGTCCTCAGGTTCTGAGCGCATTGCCTATGTTTGGAAGAGGAACATGCTAAAGATTGCTGAGGCAACCTTAAGAAAGAAAGCCCACTGTTCTCATGATTGGAAAGTCCAACAAGAAGAGAGCAGTGCAAGCCTTTAAGAAAGGCAATGCAAGAAAGCAGTCCAAGCAAAAACAAAAGAAGGAAGGACAAAGGAGCAGAAAAGGGCGAGTGCTTCCACTGCAGAAGAAGGCACTGGAAAAGAAATTGCAAGGACTACCTTGCATTGAAGGCTCAGGAGAAGCAGAAGCTTGGCGAAGCTTCAGGTATCTATATGATAATATCTTCACTTCTCTATTAGATTTCCACATCTTGGGTTTAGACACTGGATGTGCTTCTCATGTCTGCAATGATGTGCAGATGTTGACAAGTAGAAGGAAGCTGAGCAAGGGCGAGGTGACTTGAGGCTGAGAGTACACACAACGGCGCATTGCTCACACACTGTGGGGACAGTGAAGCTCAAGTTACCCTTAGGAGATTTACTTTTATTAGATGATTGCTACTTTGTGCCTAGTATCATTAAGAACATTATTTCTGTTTCTTTTTAAACAAAATTGGATACAAGTTTACCATTGAGAACAATAGTTGTTCTGTTTATTTGAGAAATAAACTAGTGCTTTAGCAATTTGGTGAATGGTTTGTATCTGCTTGATGTTTCTTATGAAAATCCCATGTTGATGTTTCTCCTAAGAGAAGTAAGAATAGTGTGAACATTGCCTACTTGTGGCATTGTAGGCTTGGTCACATTGGCGAGAATAGACTTCAAAAGTTGCATAAGAATGGATACTTGGATCCATTTGATTATGAATCATATGCAACTTGCGAATCCTGTTTGATGGGTAGTTGACCAAATCTCCATTTAGTGGACATAGAGATAGGGCCAAGGACATATTGGAACTAATACACTCGGATGTATGTGGTCCAATGTCTACCCAAGCTAAGGGTGGCTACTCATACTTCATTATTTCACGGATGACTACTCAAGGTTCGGATTTGTTTACTTATGAAGTACAAGTCTGAAGCATTTGAGAAGTTCCAAGAATTTAAGAATGAAGTTGAGAAGCAAACTGGAAAAAGCATTAAAATCATATGGTCAGACCGAGGAGGTGAATACTTGAGTACAGTTTACACAATTCTTAAAGGACAATAGTGTCCTTTCTCAATGGACTCCTCCCTATACACCACAGATGAATGGTGTATCGAAAGGAGGAATCACACTTGTTGGACATGGTACGATCCATGATGAGCCATTCATAGTTACCAGTTTTCCTATGGGGATATGCGCTAGAGTCAGCGGCATATCTATTGAACAGGGTTCCCAGTAAATCTGTGTCTTCTACTCCATATGAGATATGGAAGGGTAGAAAGCCTGATTTTAACATGTTAAATCTGGGGCTGTCCTGCCCATGTGAAGAGACACGACCCAGATAAACTGGAATCCAGAACCGATAAGTGCAGGTTTGTTAGATACCCAAAGAAACGTTTGGGTACTACTTTTACCATCCTGGTGAGCAAAGAGTGTTTGTCGCCAGGAGAGCTGTCTTCTTGGAAGAGGAGTTCCTTACCCAAGAGGACAGTGGGAGTAAGGTAGATCTAGAAGAGGTTCTAGATCCACAAACTGTGCAAAGTCCACCAGTTGAAACATCGGTTCCGGAACCTGTTTAGGAATATACACACATTCAGCGTAGGTCTGGTAGAGTACCTAGACAGCCTGAAAGATATGTTGGACATATCAGTGAAGGCATGTCTTATAATGAGGATGATGATCCAAAGACCTACCAAGAGGCTGTTGATAGTCCTCAGTTAGGGAAATGGCGAGATGCCATGAATCTGAGATGCAGTCCATGTACACCAACCAAGTTGGAACTTGGTAGACTTGCCTGAAGGTATTGTACCTATTGGGTGCAAGTGGATCTTTAAGAGAAAGATCGGTGCAGATGGACATATCGACACTTATAAGGCAAGGTGGTGGCAAAGGAGTATCTTCGAAGGCAAGAAATTGACTATGAAGAAATTTTCTCACCAGTTGCCATGATAAAGTCGATCAGAATTCTTCTCGCCATTGCTGCATACTTTGATTACGAGATCTGGCAAATGGATGTAAAACTGTTTTCTCAATGGAAACATTGAGGAAGAAGTGTTATGATACATCTGAGGGTTTTACATCCAAAGAATGTTCAGATAAAGTATGCAAGCTTCAAAGACCATCTATGGATTGAAGCAAGCTTCTCGTAGTTGGAACATAAGGTTTGATGAGGCTATCAAATCTTATGACTTCATTAAGAATGAAGATGAACCATGTGTGTATAAGAAAATCAGTGGAGTGCTATCACTTTTCTCATACTTTACGTTGATGACATCTTGCTCATTGGGAATGATGTAGGGATGTTATCATCAGTAAAGGTTTAATTGTCAAAGAACTTCTCCATGAAGGATTTGGGAGAAACATCCTACGTATTGGGAATACGTATCTATAGAGATAGATCTAAGAGGATGATTGGCTTGAACCAATCCATGTACATAGATACCATTGTCAAAAGGTTTGGCATGAAAAATTTCAAGAGAGGTCTCATACCAATGAGACATGGGATTAATCTCTCTAAGGAGCAGTCTCCTAAGACTCCTGAAGAGAGGGCAGTCATGGATAGAGTCCCCTATGCTTCGGCTATAGGGTCTATCATGTATGCCATGCTATGTACAAGGCCTGATGTAGCATTTGCTCTAAGTTACGAGCAGATATCAGGCAAATCCAGGTGAAACACACTAGATGGCAGTGAAATGTATCCTTAAGTACTTGAGAAGGACTAAGGATATATTTCTGGTTTATGGAGGAGGGGACTTGAAACTTCGGGCATATACTGACTCGAGTTTCCAGTCAGATCCATTATAGCAATCTACATCTGGTTTGTGTTCACCTTAAACGGAGGTGCAGTGAGCTGGAAGAGTTCCAAGCAAGAAACCACTGCAGACTCGACGACAGAAGCTGAGTACATTGCTGCAGCTGAAGCCGCCAAGGAGGCAGTGTGGATGAAGAAATTCATCACCGACCTTGGTGTGTGTGCCGGGTGACTCTGATTCGATCACATTGCTGTGTGACAACAATGGGGCCATTGCGCAAGCGAAAGAGCCGCGGTCTCATCAGAAGTCGAAGCACATTCTGAGGCGATTTCACCTGATTAGGGTGATTATCAATAGAGGAGATGTACTGGTGGAAAGAGTTCTTTCAGTCGACAACATTGCAGATCCACTGACAAGCCTCTGACTCAAATTGTGTTTGAGCGCCACCTAGAGTCTATGGGTTTAATACATAAAGTGATTGGCTTTAGTCCAAGTGGGAGATTGTTAGTTATGGGTGTCCTCAAGCCAATCATAACTTGTACAATCTTGTTCTTTAATAATAATAATAAGGCTTTTATATTCATTATGTGTAATTCGTTTATCGTTTCATTATGAAGTCCATGAATATGCACAATGGATACTAATTATGTGAGATCATAACAATGAGATTAATATCCTTTAAGCATATATTCTTAATTGTTCCTAGTCGGAGGATATTTGAGAAGGACATCGGATATCCGGTTAGACTAGTACAGGTTGCACCTGCTCATATGATGAGGGTGACTGGTCTCATAGTCACTTGTGTGGAGACACTAAGGTGAATCTGTAGGTGCTCATTGGAGAATGAGTTCACTGAACTGATCCGTTGAATCGCTGGATGGTAATATTACCTAACTGTCAACCAGCTAGATTCATTGTCACAGTGGCGTGATTGGTCCTTAGACCTGAGACACCAAGGACACATTGTCGGTGGACTTCTAGATTTTGACCTTAACTTATAGATCTAGCCATGGGATCTTAATCAGTTAAGTGTTCGGATCTAGCGGAATACCTTCGAAGGTGATTGTGTGGTCAACATGGGATCGCTCGCTCTCGGTAATAAGAGAGTGAATGCTCTAGGGAAAGATGCCAAATAGTCCCTGGCCAGGGCCATGACTACTTATCAGAAAAGGAGTTTTCTGATATTGTTATGCGGCATCTAATCCAAGTGAGTGCCCGTATTAGGGTTTGACAGTTGACCATACCCTAAGTGCACTCGGGAGCATTGTATGAGCAAATGATTATAGTCACGTGGTATCTGTTGACACAAAAGATTCCTTGAATGGGTTGCTGAACCCCAATGCTTTCCAGGATCAAGTGGTGTTGCTTGGCACCCAACTTGATTGGAAACCCGGTCAATTATCGTGAGACGATAATTGATTGTGTAATTAATTAATATGAGATATTAATTAATTACAGTAAGTCAATAAAGAGTTATTGGGCTTAATGGGCTGAAAATTGGACTAGCACTTGGGTCTAGAGGGTCACACGCAATAGAGTTCGAGCAGACTGGGCAGGATGGTCGTTATAGACAATAACTGGGTTTTTGTGAAAAACTACAGTGTCTATAAATATACATGGAGAGTTAAACCCTGGCCCAAGCTACATGCTCTCTCCCTGGCCGCCACCTCCTCTCTCTCTCCCTGGGCGCCCCCTTCTCTCTCTCCTCTCTCTGGCACATGGTGGAGTTGAGATCCGGGAGACGCGTGGAGACCGAGGAGATCCCGTCTGCGTCCGGAGCTCGCGTGGATACGTCTAGAGGCCGGATACCTGAACGACTTGAAGCACCAGCGCCTCCAGTGCTACCTCCTCCCCGGATTGGGGATTTTCGCAACCCTGCAAAGGTAAAGATCGGAACTTCCTTCGTGCGGGTTCTCCGTTTTTGTTCGATTCCGACCGCCGGCAACGATATCTACATGAGGGAATCGCGCTTTCCGCTGCGCTCTGATCGATTCCTTATATATATAATTTTACACAAACTAAAGATATCTTTACTAATACATTTCCAGGCATGATATACGTATAAATAATTATTTAACAATGGTTTTGATGCAAAAATACTCCTTAAAGTTTATGTAACGTAATCACTTGTGTTAATTGGATTGATAGAAAATTGCTTAATTTATTTTTAAAACTGAAATAGAATTCTTGAACTCAAAGAAAGATATGGCCGTAGGATATTTGTATAAAGAGAAGCAAGTTGCCCAAGTTTTTTTTTTGTATTGAAGAGAAAAAAAAATCAATGTGAGCATATATTTCATGCAAGAGCCGATCGGGTATTTTTTTTTTATTGAAAAGGGTGAAATGATATTTTTGTTCTGATGATGTGAGTGCATATTTATGTGTTGATGGTCTTTCTCCGCCTTCTATGGCTCCGCGGGAGTCTCTCTCTTTATCGGCCCCTTCCTCTGCTCTTCGTACCTTCGCCTGTCGTCTTCATCTTTGCTTCCTCTTGTTCTGGACGTCCTAATACGTGGCCCTGGTAAGACCGATGGGAGTGAGCACGCTGTTTTCTGCTCCGCACAGGATATTAAGCGTTCCCACCCTCCATCTGAGTATGCAATCATTGTCCGTACTCTTCAAAGTAGACCATTATCAGGAGATTCAAACGCAACTTGTGCACAGATGCCAATTCCATAAAGATTTTATTGTTATTACGCTTGATGCCAAACATCTCTGCATGCTTCGCTTTTAATATCATGATGATTATTTTATAGTTATTGCTCAAGGAGAACCTCTACGTCCAAGGCCGGTTATAGACCATGACTTTCCCACCTTTGGTTGATTAACCTATCATCCCAATCTGGTTAGAATTGCCGAGGTTGCCTACTAATCTGTATCAAGAACCATTTCTGCTTTTTTGCTATGGTTTTAATTTGATAGAAACACGTTGATATTTTCTAATACCACAATAACTCATGTCTGTGCGAACTTGACATCTCTTCTCCATCACCCTCTTGGATATGGATTGGATTGCCTAGGGAGGGGGTTGGCAATCTTTTGTCTATCATAATTTGTCTTCCTACTACTCTTGTTTCTATCTAGGCCACTCTTCGTGTACTTGCAAGAAAAAGTAGAATGCATGATAAGGTCCCTCCAAGGCTCTGGAAGCTAGATGGATGTGCTTCCTCTGTGTATAATGGGAAAATCGACCAGAACAGAGTGGAGATGTGTTGAAGGAGTTCGTCGAAAAAATATTGATGCCCTGGCGATTGAGACCTCTAATGACTTCACCTTGCTCCAAATTGAGGACGATCAAGTTCATTCTCATGTTGATGTTCAGGCGACCAAAGAAGTGCCGGCCACAAATGCCTCTTCGTCCTCTTCGTCGATGTAGGAGGAGTAGTTGTAGAACAGGGTGTTCTCCATGGACTGTCTTGTAGACAATGTTTCTAAGTAGGTGATTGCTATGATCACCACCTACGGCATCCCTTAGGCGGTGATGGTGTCGTTTGAGCCTTTTTCTAACCCTAATTAGGGTATCACAAAAATGAGGTGCCCAGTCATTCTTCCTCAGTTGGATTCCTTGATTAGGGTTGATCTGTTGGTGCAAGTTCTGGATCCTCTAAATTTCACGGTGGTCATCGTTGCCACTATGAGCCCTCACGTTGTGGAATCGGACTTTCGTCCCACAAAGAAAATGTAAAAAAGAAGAAAGATAATAGGGATACAAAGAGGGAGCACAACTCCGGAATATGATCGTAATCACCAGAAACTCGAGGGTCTCGAATGAATAAATAAATAAATAAATAAGGAGTGATCACGGAAAATATCTTAATAAGTGAGAGATTGTGCGGAGTTAGGTCCACTCCTTCTTCTACATGCGGCTGGTGGTGGTAGAAGACTTCTTTCTTGATTACCCTTGCCAAAAAACACAACAAAAAGATGAAGAGAATGACTTAGCCAATTGTGTAGCATGCAAATTCTCAAATAAATGAAATAACGCATAAAGAGCAAAGAGAAGAACACACCTTCTTTGTGTTGGCTTCCAAACCCCTATGGAGATAGGTGGGTGTGTGCATGCATGGAGTGATTAAATAAAAATTGTGTGTGTTGAGGGTGTAGAGATTGATTGATTAAAAATATAAAAAGCTCACGTGGGAGCAAAGGGATGGCGCCCTCGTAGGGGGCTGATGGAGATGGCTCACATGGGGAGCAATGGAGAGAGTGGAATGGAATAAACAAAAATTAACAAAGAGAGGAGAGGTTGGCTTCCCCTATAGTTGATGGCACGTGGGGCAGCTTGACATGAAGCTTACATGAAAGCTTGAGTAGAAGGAGGAGGAGAGGAGCACGTCGGTGCTGCAACTCCTAAGGATGGCCGTTGTGGAGAGGAGGGTGCGCTTCAAAGGTCGAGGTAGAGATCTAGCATCATCTCCCCTTCAATTGAACCCTCTCAACTCACTGCATAAGGGGAACTCGTACTGACCAACCTCTTGAAACGACGAATCAGAGATTTATTTATAGGGAATTGGGGCTCAAAGTCTAAGGTGGATCAAAAGCCTAAATCGCATCAGGGATAGTGGACGCGTTTAAGGATGAATGGCATCAGACCAACTAGACACGTTAATGATTTTTAATTTTGATCTAATTCTGATGAAAATAGCAAGTTGAATCGTGTCAAGATGACCATATGTGTTTATGAATTTTCAAAAATGGTTTATGAAAACTTGCCAAAAAGGAAATTTAGAAAGTCAAATCACATCAGGGGTGCAGGACGCATTTCATAAAAGGCAATATGTATTTTCAAAAACCAAAAATAGAAATTGCTCAGAAATATGGAAGCCCAAAATCGCGTCAGAGAAGACTGACGCATTTCAAAATGCTCATTCAGTCAGTAATCAATTATTCAAAATTACGTCAGGTTAAACGGATGTGTTATAGCCAGAAGCTTAATCACGTTCGAATGTCCTAACCTGTTATTGGATGTTAACCAATCAATGGGGGAAAGATGTTCACCAATTGATGGGAAAATCGCGTTGGGATGACCTAACTCGTCAATGAGTATTCACCAATCAATGGGGGAAAGGTGTTCACCAATTGATTGGAAAATTGTGTCGGAATGACCTGACACGTTACTTACTAAAGGGCGTCCAGTTGGTCTGACACGTTGATGAAAAGATAATCATGTCTACTTGGCTAACGAAATTCATACAGGGTCAAAATTTGCTCCATTAAGCCAGAAAAATTAAGGGAAAGCCATGAACAAATAGGGGAAAATGGGATAGATCCAAAAAGATGGATAAAAGCACTCACAAAGTGCGAAATGGAGGGTCACTTGGGACATTATGGTTTAACATGAAATTTGCTCCATGCGGTGTCATTTTTGGCATGTCTACACATGCCACCAAGGATCTCTCCCCCTCTTCAGCTGCACTAGATCTTGCAATGATTCTAGCTTGAAATGCTTTCTTGGAAGATTCTCGTGCCTTCAATCTTCTCAGTAGTTACACAACCATAGCCCTTGATCCTTCCGATGGTTGCACAGTAGTGGCCCTTGGTCCTCGCAGCATTTGCATAGCGGTGAACGGTGATTCGCCGCCATTACAGTAAGTGTAGAATGGTGGATGATGCAGGTCCTTCTAGTGACTTGTCTCCTACTCCCTTTCAGGGCTCAGCGGGTCATCCTCCCCAATCCCATTTGGAGGAGAAAGAGACCTACCATATTTTACTATAGTTAGTACTTTGAGTCCATCACTCTCCTCTTCTCTAATAATCAACTCTTCTTAATATCGACAGGTTGTTGGAAGTTCATCTCTTGTCTAACTCACAAAGGTGGTGTTTAAATCTACTTATCTATCCCTCGGGATCTGTAGCATCCCGAGAATTTTAGTAATTAAAAATTGGAGATAAATAGAAAATATGACCACTTAATAATTTAAAACTAGTTAAATACGTATGCACCATTATCCCAGATATAAAAACACATCTAAAAATTTCGTAAAAATCATGGTTAGACTTTAAATATTATTATCTAGTGACCCATAAAGAAATTTGGGCCAATAAAAATCTTTTGGATTGAGTTTAAGAATTATTGTGACTTATTATCTTAATTAAGTAATAAGTCGAAAAAACCATTATCACATATACATAAGGGGTCATAAACTAAAATAAAAATTATGGATGGACTTCAAACATTAAGTATTGACAACCCAGTGAAAGAATCGGGCCATAATATATATTTTGGGCCACAAATAAATTCAAGTAAAAAAATAACCCCAAAATTTGAAAATCTTAACTAATCAAGATTAAAAGGTTAAATACTCATCCAATACTTACTTATTGGACTTCAAATTAAAATAAGTTTCTATATCAATTCCATCACGAATTGGGGAGAGAAATCTCCAATTTGAGGAAGGATACACCCAAATTCGTCCCTAAAAGTTTCCTAATCTAATTAGGCAACTAAAGACCCATCTCTCTATAAATAAAGCCTCTCTCTCCCATGGGACGACCCCTAGGGTTATTGGAGGCGTGCTTGGAGGCTATGGTGGCTGGAGATCTCGAGGAGAAGGCTGGAGCAAGGAGAACCTCGTGCTCTTCCCAACTCG
This sequence comes from Colocasia esculenta, assembly GCA_014218235.1. Taxonomy (NCBI): domain Eukaryota; kingdom Viridiplantae; phylum Streptophyta; class Magnoliopsida; order Alismatales; family Araceae; genus Colocasia; species Colocasia esculenta. Next base: position 69,725,403 of record CM024762.1, on the reverse strand, counting down.
GATAGGGCTGTAAACGGATCTGGATAATATCTGGATCCAATCCGAATCCGCATCCGATTAAGCATATCCATATTCGTTTAACAGATATCCGACAGAGCGGATTCGGATACGGATATTATCCGAATATTAAACAGAGTGGACACGGAAATAAGAGATCCGCTCCGTTTAAGATCCGATCCAAAACTGAGTTAATTTTGACCATTGGATCTTGCATCTAATGGCCCATACCTAACATATAAAAACACATCTTTAAAACCCTACCCGAGTAACTCGACCTGGCGACCTCCCTCTCCCCCATTTCCCCCAAATCTCATCGCCAAATTCGAAATCCCCCCCGCCGTCGGACCCCTCCTGCCTCCTCCCCTCATCATCTCGGCTCGCCATCGGCCGGCCACAGCGCCCTCCCGGCGAGGCGGCAACCCTGCTGTCTACAGAGAAGGCATCCCGGCGACCCTGCTGACCAACCTCGTAGCGTCGCGGCGACCCTGCTGACCAACCTCGGACCCTTGCAGACGCGGTGGTGGCGGCTCCTCTGCGCAGCAGTTCTGGTGACTCCACAGCACTCTGCACGGCGGTAAGTGTCCTCCGGCCCTCCCTCTATCTGATATGACTGTCTCCCTCTCATCTCCCCACCTGTGCTCCCGGCTCCCCCCCTCCGGCCCTCCCTCCCTCTGTGTCTATCTCCCTCTCATCCCCCGACCTGCGCTCAGCGCTCCCCCCCTCCGGCCCTCCCTCCCTCTGTGTCTGTCTCCCTCTCATCCCCCCACCTGCGCTCAGCGCTCCCCCCCTCCGGCCCTCCCTCCCTCTGTCTCTGTCGTCCGGTCATCCCCCCACCTGCGCTCCCCCCCTCCGGCCCTCCCTCCCTCCCTCTGTCTCTGTCTCCCTCTCATCCCCCAGGGGCCACCTACGGTCCCTCTCTCCCTCTCTCACTATCCTGAATTATCTTTTATTATGCATTTAGATATTATTTTTCTGTGGTTTATTGAATTATCTTTTTATTTTATGGGGTGTGAATAGATTCACATGGAATAGATTGAATTATCTTTTTATATTGAATAGATTGTTTGTGGTATTTATATGTGTTTAGAATTTTACAGATTTTTTTTTAGGTCACTTTATACCTCTTATCAGGTCTCCTATTTTCGAAGAGGATAATATCCGTATCCGCTCCGAATCCGAATATTATCCAACTAAGATATCCGCTTCGTATCCAAATTTTATTGGGAGCAGATACGAATTATCCGATTACGTATTCGGAGCGGACACGAAAAACTCATATCCGCTCCGTATCCGCTCCGTTTACAGCCCTAAACTCGGATCTACAGCGATCTGTACATAAGAGTCAGATTGATCATCACTAAAGGTTAGTAAAAGATCGATCAAATCAAGCAAATAATATACACATAGAAAGCCCTTCAAGTCTACTTTCAGGTAAAACTATTTTGCCCAATTTGTATGCAGTGTGTTGGACATATTAAGAAGATCTTTGCACTACTACCAAAACTAGAGTTTTCGGGGAGCACAACTTTCTTTCACCTAAAAGGTAGGTCATCTCCATGCCAAACTCTAATTAAACTTGTTCATGCTTGCATTCATATGTATAGATCATGTTCTTACTGTTTTCCCCAATTTTTATCTTGAGAGTTTCACGAATTAAATCTTGCATGATCTTAACACTGTACTGTTTTGATTTACCCTTGACTTGTCTTACGAGTTTCATACCTCTCTGTGGAGTCAGTTTTAGATTGAGTGTTCAACATAGAACTTGTTATCCTACGAGTTTACTTTCATTTGGCACTAGTTTCCCAAATTTTAGTTGACCGTACTAAGAGTATTAGCCTAAACATGAGCATTGTGTCAGATTCACATAGACAGTCACCATATGTCTTATTACATAGTCAAACGACCTTTGTTTCTCGATTATTCATTACTATACAAAGTATTGGAAGTACTCTAACTAACAGAGATGGTTTCATCCGATTTGGATCACCCGAGCATTTGTTTTGATTTTTCAAACCCACAGGTGTCAAACCCAATCCAAGTCGGAGTTGGAAATAAGTAGAAAAAGCAACCCAAACGTCATATTCAGGTGGCGATAGGTCGACACGTCGCTACCAGAATGCGACAACATCATAGTCGCGCCCCATACCAAAAATCAGACAGTTTCGTGGTCTTCTTCAGAAGGCGACAAGATGATTGTCACCTTCATCTTCAGAAGGCGACAAGCAATGTGTCGCCTTCTGCCTATGTCCACTTAATCAGCCATAACTTTTTTTATAGACCTCAGATTGACGAGCCGTTTTCTTTGATAGATTCCTCATTCAAAGAGCTTCAATATGATATATTCATGTGTGATATTTGAATAAAAAATCAATGAGTTATGACCTAAGGAAGTGAAGGGATGGGACTACATTTGCCTTCTAAGGGCATACATCTCGGTTTTCATCGTTTTGTGTCGTTCCTTACATGTGTGAGTTTGATCTATTCTAGGAAGGTTATAGAAAGTATTATCATGTATTTAACAATCCATATGAAAGTTAAAACATGTTCACATGATTTTTAATTGATCTTAAGTTCATGATCATGCTCTCTACCTGCCGATTATTCACGTCCTTGCCTTGTTACCGAACTTGCTAAACATACAATGATACATGCTAAAATTGGTCATGCATGATTAGTGTTTCCTGATTTAGCACTCATGATACTTTCCAAGCATGGAGTTTCCATAAATGAAGTTTCTATAACTGGAGTTTCCATAATCGGATTCACACACGCACTGAGCGATTCTTACGCGCGGAATGCGCATACACTCTAGCACGATAGGAAAGCCCCTTCTTGGCTTGTGGTGAACTCTCCATCAGATATTCCTTTTACCAGACTAGTGACCCCTTGACCAAGGCCTCCGTAAGTCTCCTCTGACCATGGATTCTCACATGGCCGATGAGCAGGTTGTACCAATGAAGTATCTGAAAGTTAGTGTGCAAGTATCTCTTCTCTCTCGGCATTCTTGATGAGATCTTTCTCTCTTCATCTTGACTTTCTCGGAGTGATTGAGTATAATACAGGACACCAAGTTATTAAAGATATAATCTATGTAAATGTGTCATTATGCTTCTGGATTGAACTCTTGACTCGATATTCCTAACGTACCCTTGAACTCTATATCATTATTGACATGACACTCTCGATAATCATTACTATTGACATGATAGTCCTGAACTTTCTCGACCAGTCTATCCTTATTGACACACATTGCCTTCTTGTGATACGTTCTTGAAGTACATTAATGATATTGGAGTCATGGACTCAAAACTCGTTCTTATCACCCATGAGTCGACGAGCTCATTGGGACACATGCCAGTGTTGCACAATACGAACTTGACCGAGGGCCCGTATCTGGTCTTGGAGATTCTGGCAAAGTCCTGTTACCTATGGGTGTGATTGTCGGATTCACCCCCGACAAAGTCTTGTTTACCCCAAGGTGTTGATTGCCCAGTTTTTTCAAAGATGTTCGTTACCCCAGGAGTTGATTGTTAGGTTGATCCCCTAACAAAGTCGTGTGCCTGGCATGGTGCAGAATCATGATTGTTGCTTGGCATGACACGTACTTGTTACACGTGATGTAACGTCGCGTGTTTTCCGGATCCCCGTGGATCCAGGTTTAGCGGGTTTGGTGGCCAATGTGAGGCCCATTAGTGTTGTGTGTTTCTTACTAGATCCTTACCGGGTTTGGTTTGGATCCGTGTTGGTGTTCAGCTTGCTGGACACAGTGTGTTGGCGTCCAGGTGGGTGACGTCGACTGTGTGTTGGCGGCAGTGGTGTGCCGTTAACATGGTGTTAACGTCCATCGATGAGGACGTTGACTGTGAACTTGGCGTCAAGCTTTGTGGACGTCTAGTTGTGGCGGTCTGGTTAAACGGCCAAAGGGTTGACGTTAACCTGGCATGCCTGTGTTTTTATGGCAGACCCGAGCTCTGTTCTTTCTCCTCCTTCTCCCTTCCTCTTCCCCCACCTTCACCCTTGAGCTTCTTCGCGAGTTCTGACGGTCGGCGGGAGCTCGTGGGAAGGCCGTGGTGCGCGTGGTAGCGGCAGATCGGGCGGGGAATGACGGATTGGAGCGCGGTATTCGTGGGACGTTTCTCGGGTTTCGGCGTGATTCGAGGTTCTTCGGGAGTTTAATTGCGTTTCTGAGGTAGGGGTCGAGCCCTGTTAGCTTGTTAGAAACATTAAAACACGACTTAATCACTTGAACCAACATTTTTATTATATTTTCGGATCAAGTCGTACCATGCGGGGTTAAAGGGTGGTTTGATGAATTTAATGTGCAAAGCATGTTGTAATGGGTTGTTCCGGGTTTTAGTATGTTAAAGGAACCGTTTTTATACGTTTTTCTGTAGTTTAAATGGTCGGAAAACCTGTAGATTCGGATTAGGGTTTCTGCAAGGTCTGGGGTTGAAGATCTTGGCGTCAACATCGATTGACGCCAGGTTCATCAGCCAAGACATAAACGGCTAGATCGTTTTCCGTTTACTTCTTATAAGCGGCAGTCGATATTGCCGCCAACCTGTGCATGTATCCATGCAGTGTTGTTTACGTAGTTTTCCTGGTTATGAATATTGTGTGATTGTGTGTGCATGGCGATGACCGGTGTGAGCCAGTGCACTTGTTATGCTCTTGGAGCATACTGCTCATGTAATGGGCAAGTTTTACACGAATAATGTGTGATGTACGTAATCGCTTTACGTGGTATGTGTGGTGCATTGGCACCCGTGGCACTCTTGGAGTGCGTTGTCCATGTGTTGGACATGTGGTTTACGTGGAAGACGTGTGGTACACCATCCAGGGTGTAATATACACGTATTGTCTACGTGGTTTGAGTGTGTGTTTACTACACACTTTGTTGTAATGTAATTCTGATGATTTATCGTAGTAACTGGGCAGTGAGGTTCCTGTGTGAGCCTAGCCATGACTTTGTGGTGTTTGGGCAATGAAGGTCCATACCGACCTAGCCCTGGTCCGTTGTTGTCTTTCGAATAATATTATATGGATTTATGAAGTAAGTAAATGGTGTGTTGTTACGAAGGTCATCTCATGACCGATGATAGGCCAATATGTTTGGCTATCGTGATTTTATATGTGTTAGTGTGAGTTAGCTTGGAGGTCACAAGGTGACCAATGATAGACAAGTTAGTGGTTCAGGTATGTGTTGGTGTGGGATAGCTTTGGGGTCACACGGTGACCGATGTTAAGCTAATCCTAACACTTGTATATTGTGAATTATAAGTAAAGGCTATATATGTAAATATCGTGGTTTGTGCTAGCCGAGTGTGGTGGTCCGGCGCCTATTCCGGAATGCCTCTCTAGTCGGGTACCCCAGGTTCTTTGTGAGCCAGGCACGTGTGTTTGTTGTGCTCGGGGTTTTGTCCCGGTACTTGTGTTGTACCGTTGAGGTCTGTGTCGTCTTCCTGGACACCCTCACTCCTGAGTTTGAGTTGTACGTCCGGCTGAGGGAAAGACGGCAGTGGGACAGCGACTTCCCAGAGTTTGTTCTTTTGTCGCTTGTAGCGCGCTCGTAGTGGGGGTACGGACACCAGTAGTCGACACTGGTCCCCTGCTAGTCCTGTTTTCCAGTGCCTCACTTTAGAGTGCTCCGGCCAGAGACTCTAGAGGTGCCAGGCATGGGCCTGCAGTTGTGTGTCTGCAGGTGTGGTGTTGGTTGGTCTCCACAGTTGTTTGACTTCTTCCTTGTGGAGCGGCAGTTGGACCTTTCGTCCGTGACTGCGAGGCTGAGAGGTAGTTCTTGTGTTGTGTTGTCCGGGTTGGATATTGGCCTGATCAGCCAGTAGTCCATTCCCGTGTGGTGGCGTCGTTCTTTCTGACTCGTGCTTTACCAGTGACTGTGGTTTGTGAGTTTGTGACTTGTGGTCGAGGTTTGACTTGTTCGAGATGTGCCCTGGCATTGGCACAATTGTGACTCAGTTGTGGTTTGTGTGATTCGTCGATTAAGGTTTCACCTGTAATATTGTGCCTAATTAAAGGTATAATATAATTGTGGTTCAATATGGTGTTTATCACCTACTTGTACCCTTGTTCGGGTGTTTGTGTTGTGGTACCTCAGAGTAGCAGGTACTTGTTCCCTTCGTGGGTTACTTTGTAGTTTTGTGGTGGTACATTATGTACTAACCTTTCCGGGTACTTATATGTTGTGGAGGTCTTGAGGTTTGACCTGCCACTTATCGTATTCTAATTGTTTTAAGTAGATCTTTGTTTATAAGATTATTGTGGATTAGTTTGTAATTATTAATTATGTTACCTTTATGGGTAATTTGCCGATGAGGCTTATGGCCTAGGCATATTGTGGTTTAGTTGAGCTATGCTCTGTGGAGGCCGTGTGAGACCTTCCACTTGTTGAGTTTTACTCTCTTCTTGGGCATGGTCCCGTTTATGGTTCTAGTGTGTGCCGTTTATGTGTGACACTTGACGTAGTGTGGTTTTAGGGTTTAATGGACTAGCACTTGGTTGGCTGTCCTAATACCCTCGTGATTGAGGTTCGCCTGTGAAGCTTGTAGCTTAGGCAGTGACTTGCCTGTATGGCTTATAGCTTAGGCAACTAGTTGTTGTAGTAGTGTGCCAGTGAGACTGTGGTTTAGGCACTTTAGTAGTTGGGCTAACTAATGATTTTATGTTAATCCTGTAGTCCTACTTTTCTTCTGAGGACGTTATGTTTATTATCATAAACATGTTTAATTGTTATTTATTGTAATGATGTGAGCATGAAATGGTTTGGCTATTGTTGTTGCCAGTGAGACCCATTGGGGTCGAGGTGTCTGTGGTTACAGTGTTGTTTTGGGTAGCCCCTACTGAGCCAGTGACTTGTTGAGGCTCACTCCTCTACAGTTCTTTTCAGGGCTTGCCTGTGTTTGGCTTGCAGCGGCGTTGTGTCAGACTTGTACCACCAGCAGTAGTTTAGTAGTTAGTGTTGTGTGAGCTTGTGCTCCCTCGGGGTATGCCCCAGGTAGTTGTACTCTTTTAATTGGACATGTATTAATGTTATGGGACAGTTGTACAAATTTGTGAACAGATATGAGCACATGTACTTTCTTGTGTTTTATATTCTTGTGGTTTGTCCTTTTGTACTCTTACTGGACACGTGTGTGAGATATCCCTTGCGACACTTCGGTGCGTTCGCGGGAGGCGGATCTGGATATGGAGCCTTAATGGGCATAAATACCCCGATCCGTTACACGTGATAAACTTACTTGCTTGTTACCTGCTACTGTGTGCTGGTCCTTAACCCGAGTGGCTGAAGGACGTACTTGCATGAGGCACCAGTAGATCCTGCGTGATATTCTTGTGGAATGCTCCGAGTGGGTTACTCAAAATGCTTGCTAGTGAAATGGCCATCTTGTTACATGTTATCTTGCTCTTGTTCATGAAGTTACCATCTTGCTAGATCATTGTTCACAATGTCCTGAACTCTTGAATACAACCTTATTGTTAGATTGATCATTACAATCTCTTGATCTTACTATCTTGCATGATACACTGTACACATGTTACTACCGACGTTTTAATTGCATTGTACATATCATGTTCATACCTTCTATCTTTTAAAATGTAAATACTTACATCATTGCTGGAAGATGTAAATCCTACTGGGCGAGTGCGCTCATACCTGCTCTCTTTAACATTTCAGGTAGTGAAGGTAAAGCTAAATGATGGGACTTGTGCGCCGAGCATGGAGTACACTTAGAGAGTCCATTCCTATTTTTTATTTAGATTGGTCATTAATGTAATTTTTCCCCTTTCTTTGAGAGATAGATAGATTGGTGAGCAAGGAGTGTTTCATTTGAAATTGGAGGTTGTAATATTCGTTTTGATAAATAAGGAAGAAAATTTTATTATTGCATTGTGGGCCCTATTTGTATAGCTATTGGTCTATAGGTTTTGAATGCTGGCTTGTTCGTCACGTCTCCCAATTTATTCCGATGCTAAAATAAAAATTGGGGGCGTGACAGAGTGGTATCAGAGCCTAGGCTTTCTAAAGTCCTAGGATACATTAGAGGGTAAGTTATGGCCCTACGTTAAAAGATCATGTTGTGAGGATCTAGATTCCTACGCTATTTATGTCTAGCACTAAGCTAGGTCTCTTGTTAGTACCTAGTGAGATGGGTGGAGCCCGTGGTTAGAATAGTTCAAAAGTTAATAAATTCATATTCATAAATAATAACTTAGACTATAACTAACTATTAATCTTCTCTCAGGATCCTAAACATTCTTGGAGATGGCAGCCAGGCGTGGCCAATGGCGTGATATGCATAAGACAATACATGAGTTGGCGCAGGCCTTGCAACAAGTCGCACAGGGTGGAGCTCGTGTCAAGGCAGGAGAGTTACATAGAAATTTTTGAGGAATGGATCCTCCGAAGTTTGATGGATCTCCTGACCCCGAGGAGGCTGAAAACTGGATGCAAGAGATAGAACAGATGTTCAATGTAATGCAGTGTACAGACCAAGAGAGGGTCTTATTGGCCACTTTTCAACTAGAACGTGATGCAAGGGACTGGTGGGAGGCCACCAAAGCTACATTGCCTGATACTCCTACTACTTAGGCTGAATTCATAGAACACTTCAACAATAAATATTTCTCTGAAAGGGTTCGTGAGAAGAAAGCTGTGGAATTCACTGCTCTTAAACAGGAAGGATCATCAGTGGCGGAGTATGAAGCCCAATTTACTAGGTTGTCCCGCTATGCACCACACCTAGTCGGGACAAAGAAGATGAAGGCAAAAAGATTCCTAAATGGATTAAATCCAGCATTTATTCCCCTATTGGCATCAATGGACATTCATGTTTACAACGAGATGTGAAACGAGCTCAATTAGTAGAAGACACCATAGAAATGACTAAGGAAGATGATGGGAAGTCCACCCCAATGGAAGGACAACCCATTAACTTCAAGGATTATCAACCCAAAAGCCCTAAGAAGAGGTTAAATAAAGACAAGTGTCACTTAAAGAATAAGAAGCCTAAGAGAGGAGATCACCACAGAACGTAATCCAACCATTCAAGGAGAAGTGTTGGCACTGTAGTCGAATGGGACATAAGACTGAGGAGTGCTGGAGAAAGATGGGGGCTTGTCTGCGATGCGGAAGTATGGGCCACTAGATCAGTGGTTGCTCTCAATTGAAGAAGAAGGCATCTCAACATCAAGGCTGGTTTCAAGCAACAACAGGAAAGGAATGCTCTCGGAAGAATAGAAGGGGCGGAGCGGCATGAGGTAGATCTACTCACATTGACATCACAAGCATCATGTAATCTTGGTGCTTCTTCTGATTCTCCTCGTTAGTATCATCTTCTCCTATTGATCAAGTTATAATTGAGAAGACTTATTATATTCATACGAATATAATAACCTCGAAGCAATCTACTTGAAAATTTTCCTCTACATGCATAATCTCAAGTGGGGGAGATTTGACGCAGTTTAGAAAGAAGAAATTGTCCTATGAATTTGGGGACCAAATTATTTTAAGTGGGAGAGGATGTAGCATCCCGAGAATTTCATTAATTGAAAATTGGAGATAAATAGAAAATATGACCACTTAATAATTTAAAACTAGTTAAATACGTACGCACCATTATCCCAGATGTAAAAATACATCTAAAAATTTCGTAAAAATCATGGTTAGACTTTAAATATTATTATCTAGTGACCCATAAGGAAATTTAGGCCAATAAATATCTTTTGGATTGAGTTTAAGAATTATTATGACTTATTATCTTAATTAAGTAATAAGTCAAAAAATTATTATCACATATACATAAAGGGGTCATAAATTAAAATAAAAATTATGGATGGACTTCAAACATTGGGTATTGACAACCCAATGAAAGAATCGGGCCATAATATATATTTTGGGCCACAAATAAATTCAAGTAGAAAAATAACCCCGAAATTTGAAAATCTTAACTAATCAAGATTAAAAGGTTAAATACTCATCCAATACTTACTTATTGAACTTCAAATTGAGCCCAATTCGTGGTTACAACTTAAAATAAGTTTCTATATCAACTCCATCACGAATTAGGGAGAGAAATCTCCAATTTGAGGAAGGATACACCCAAATTCGTCCCTAAAAGTTTCCTAATCTAATTAGGCAACTAAAGACCCCTCTCTCTATAAATAAAGCCTCTCTCTCCCATGGGACGACCCCTAGGGTTATTGGAGGCGTGCTTAGAGGCTATGGTGGCTAGAGATCTCGAGGAGAATGCTGGAGCAAGGAGAATCTCATGCTCTTCCCAACTCGGATCTACAGCGACCTGCACATAAGAGTCAGATTGATCATCACCAAAGGTTAGTAAAATATTGATCAAATCAAGCAAATAATATACCCATAGAAAGCCCTTCAAGTCTACTTTCAGGTAAAACTATTTTGCCTAATTTGTACGCAGTGTGTTGGACATATTAAGAAGATCTTTGCACTACTACCAAAACTAGAGTTTTCGGGGAGCACGACTTTCTTTCACCTAAAAGGTAGGTCATCTCCATGCCAAACTCTAATTAAACTTGTTCATGCTTGCATTCATATGTATAGATCATGTTCTTACTATTTTCCCCAATTTTTATCTTGAGAGTTTCACGAATTAAATCTTGCATGATCTTAACACTGTACTATTCTGATTTACCCTTGACTTGCCTTACGAGTTTCATACCTCTCTGTAGAGTTAGTTTTAGACTGAGTGTTCAACATAGAACTTGTTACCCTACGAGTCTAATTTCATTTGGCACTAGTTTTCCAATTTTAGTTGACCGTACTGAGAGTATTAGCTCGAACATGAGCATTGTGTCAGATTCATGTAGACAGTCACCATACGTCTTATTACATAGTCAAACAACCTTTGTTTCTCGATTATTTGTTACTGTACAAAGTATTGGAAGTACTCTAACTAACAGAGATGGTTTCATCTGATTTGTATCACCCTAGAATTTGTTTTGATTTTTCAAACCCACAGGTGTCAAACCCAATCCAAGTCGGAGTTGGAAATAAGTAGAAAAAGCAACCCAAACGTCATATTCAGGTGGCGACAGGTCGACACGTTGCTACCAGAACGCGACAACATCATGGTCATGACCCATACCAAAAATCAGACAGTTTCGTGGTCTTCTTCAGAAGGCGACAAGATGATTGTCGCCTTCATCTTCAGAAGGTGACAAGCAATGTGTCGCCTTCTGCCTATGTCCACTTAATCAGCCATAACTTTTTTTATAGACCTCGGATTGACGAGCCGTTTTCTTTGCTGGATTCCTCATTCAAAGGGCTTTAATATGGTATATTCATGTGTGATATTTGAATAAAACATCAATGAGTTATGACCTAAGGAAGTGAAGGGATGTGACTGTATTTGCCTTCTAAGGGGCATACATCTCAGTTTTCGTCATTTTGTGTCATTCCTTGCATGTGTGAGTTTGATCTATTTTGGGAAGGTTATAGAAAGTATTATCATGCATTTAACAACCCATATAAAAGTTAAAACATGTTCACATAATTTTTAATTGATCTTAAGTTCATGATCATGCTCTCTACCTGCCAATTATTCACGTCCTTGCCTTGTTACCGAACTTGCTAAACATACAATGATATTTGCTAAAATTGGTCATGCATGATTAGTGTTTTCTGATTTAGCACTCATGATACTTTCCAAGCATGGAGTTTCCATAAATGAAGTTTCTATAACTGGAGTTTCCATAATCAGATTCACACACGCACTGGAGCGATTCTTACGCACGGAATGCGCATACACTCTAGCACGATAGGAAAGCCCCTTCTTGGCTTATGGTGAACTCTTCGTCGATATTCCTTCTGTCGGACTAGTGACCCCTTGACCAAGGACTCCGTGAGTCTCCTCTGACCATGGATTCCCACATGGCCGACGAGCAGGTTGTACCAATGAAGTACCCGGAAGTTAGTGTGCAAGTATCTCTTCTCTCTCGGCATTCTTGATGAGATCTTTCTCCTCATCTTGACTTTCTCGGAGTGATCGAGTATAACACAGGAAACCAAGTTATCAAAGATAGAATCTATGTAAATGTGTCGTTATGGTTCCGGATTGAACTCTTGACTCGATATTCCTAACGTACCCTTGAACTCTATATCATTATTGACGTGACACTCTTGATAATCATTACTATTGACATGATAGTCCTAAACTTTCTCGACCAGTCTATCCTTATTGACACACATTGCCTTCTTGTGATACGTTCTTAAAGTACATTAATGATATTGGAGTCATGGACTCAAAACTCATTCTTGTCACCCATGAGTTGACGAGCTCATTGGGACACATGCCAGTGTTGCGCAATACGAACTTGACTGAGGGCCCGTATCTGGTCCTGGAGATTTTGGAAAGGTCCTGTTACCTATGGGTGTGATTGTCGGATTCGCCCCCGACAAAGTCTTGTTTACCCCAAGGTGTTGATTGCCCAGTTTTCCCAAAGATGTTCGTTATCCGAGGAGTTGATTGTTAGTTTGATCCCCTAACAAAGTCGTGTACCTGGCGTGGTGCGGAATCATGATTGTTGCTTGGCATGGCACGTACTTGTTACACATGATAAACTTACTTGCTTGTTACCTGCTACTGTGTGCTGGTCCTTAACCCGAGTGGCTGAGGGATGTACTTGCATGAGGCACCAGTAGATCCTGCATGATATTCTTGTGGAGTGCTCCGAGTGGGTTACTCAAAATGCTTGCTAGTGAAATGGCCATCTTGTTACATGCTATCTTGCTCTTGTTCATGAAGTTACCATCTTTCTAGATCATTGTTCACAATGTCCTGAACTCTTGAATACAACCTTATTGTTAGATTGATCATTACAATCTCTTGATCTTACTATCTTGCATGATACACTGTACACATGTTACTACCGACGTTTTAATTGCATTGTACATATCATGTTCATACCTTCTATCTTTTAAAATGTAAATACTTACATCATTGCTGGAAGATGTAAATCCTACTGGGCGAGTGCGCTCATACCTGCTCTCTTTAACATTTCAGGTAGTGAAGGTAAAGCTAAATGATGGGACTTGTGCGCCGAGCATGGAGTACACTTAGAGAGTCCATTCCTATTTTTTATTTAGATTGGTCATTAATGTAATTTTTCCCCTTTCTTTGAGAGATAGATAGATTGGTGAGCAAGGAGTGTTTCATTTGAAATTGGAGGTTGTAATATTCGTTTTGATAAATAAAGGAAGAAAATTTTATTATTGCATTGTGGGCCCTATTTGTAATAGCTATTGGTCTATAGCTTTTGAATGCTGACTTGTTCGTCGCGTCTCCCAATTTATTCAGCTGCTAAAATAAAAATTGGGGGCGTGACAGGATCATTCTTTAAGCCCTCATTACAATAGTCCTCCTTGAATTGTTGTTACTTATATTCGATTGTGGATTCAACTTTAACAAATATTTTGTGAAAGTTATGGAGTCAAATATTAATGCTCTCTTGTTTATCCCTCAAGGGACTCAAACTCAAATTCTATTGAACAATGAAGCTTTTCTTACTGCCTACAAGGCTAGGGTCGACAATTATTTGTTGGAGAAGTCTGATCAGGAAGAATAAGATGATGAAGAAGATCGTTGTCCCTGTCATCCCAATCTTCGTCCCCAATCCCTACTTTGTTGTACTATTTGTTGGGGTCGTTCCTCTTTGTAATTATTAGAGAATCCTCTCCCTGAGTTAGATTTTTTATTTGTTTTTGCCGCATAGTCCCTTAGTTCAATTTTTCTTCATTATTTGAACAAGCCTTCACATTGTCTATGACCCTTCGTCTGACTAATATTATCCTATAAGTGGCTTTTAGCCCTTTTTTTACTTAATAAAAAATTTTTATTAAAAAAACTTTCAATAAGATCTAAAAAGAGAATGGAAAAAGCCTTGCCAACCACTAAGGCCGATTATAAAATTATTACATAGTAATCTTTCCCTTTGTGTGTGGCTTCTACCATGCATACCATTCCATCCAATGGCAGATGTCTTCAGCAATAAGGAGTCATAATTTTGACGATTCTCAAAGATTTTCTTGCACCTTCCCCTCTATAGGCTCTACAAAGAGCTTCGTAGAGCTAATGTTGCAATTTTAAATGATATTTCTTTCCTTGAAATTATGGTTGTAGAAAGGATATCTACTCTAAAAGGCCATGTCTCAAAGGTGGGCTAGAACTCAAACATCTCCTCATATGAGGCCAAAATTTCCCAGAATAAATGCATTTGAAGAACGTATGATCCACCCATTTCCCATGGCCACAACATAAAATGCACCAATTAGGACCTTGCACTCTTTTTTTATTTAAATTATGTAAAGTAGGCAGCATATTAATAAGTGCTTGCTAGGTACATAGAGAGAATTTTTAGAGTGTGGGTCTGCTCCAAACACATCTACATCATGTGACTTGGATTCTAATAATATTCCAAGCACACCTTATGAAGAACTGCCCTTGATCATGTTTCCATAGAAGTCGATCTTCTCTTGATATAAGACCAAAATTTGCATTCTTGTTGGCCCACTTATGGTTGGCAGCAAGACTAACCTAGAGGGGGGTGAATAGGTAATCTGAAAACTGAGACAAAAATCACCACTTGAAAATGTTTTGGTTAGTAAATAAGCGTGTGTAATGGAAATTAAAGGCGCGGAAGCAACCACATAAGAAACACAGAGATTTATCCTATTTCGGCCCTTTCAAATGGAAGTCCTACGTCCAGTCCCCAAGCAAATTCTTGGGATATCACTAACCAAGGTTACAACCCCCCTTAAGGACATACAACACCCAGCCCCTGCTAGTCTTCTTCTCTTTCTGGGCAAGAAGGTAGCCCACTTCTTTTCCAGGCTCAGAAGCAAACCTGCTGGAACAAACCCCAGTGCGGTTACACCATCAGACGCAAGCTGGTCTTCTTCTCTTTCTGGATAAGAAGGCAACCCACTCCTCTTACAGGTCAAGAAGCCAACCTCCTGGTACAAACCCCAGTATGGTTTTTCTTCTTAACATAAGGGGAGCGCTTGCACAACAAACATTCTCTTCCAACCGAAGAGGAATATTTCTAAACATAGAAGCTTGGACCCTAAGCCCCTAGATCAAGCTCAAGATAGACAGCTAAAAATACTTGATCTGAGACTAAGCCTAAGAGTAAAAGAGTATACAAGAAAAACTCTCTTAGGCAAAACCCCCAACTCTCTCACAAATACACAAAGACGCACAAAGAGAGAATGAGAAAGAGAGAAAAGCTTGAATGCTTCTGCTTGGATGGGCTCGAGCTCTTCCTCTCTTGCTTTGAGTGTGTATGGAGTTGAATGCTCATTGGATGTACACTCCTTGAAATATCTTCAGTTTTTCTCAGTTATATCTTTCTTCTGGTTTGCTTCTCCCTTTTATGGAGCAGATGAAGAGATCCGTTGACAGATGGTCCTTGGAGTTTCTCAGCTCTCTTCTTCTTCTGCATTCCTTCTGTTGAGTTTAATGGCTTCTTTCTTATGCCTACTGGCTACTTGGAATGGAGGAAGATGTTCCAGCTGGTATGCTGTAATGACCTCGAGAACCCGACCCTCGGCCCAAGCCGAGGACCCTATTTTTGAGGTCGCCGCCCACGGATCCGGGGACCCAGAAGGGCTATAACACAAGTCTAACAGAATATGTAAATGAAATAAACATCAACTACTGAACTAGGAGCACACACGCAGAAGCAGAAGGAAGAGCGAGACCACAACGTATCGCTCTAGGTATAGTCCCAACACACAACGAGTACAAGTAAAGAAGGGAAGAATAGAGCCCTTAGGGGCATACCCCGAGGGCGAAGTACAACTAAAGGGGGAAACCATTTCTAGCTATGGGAATGACGACTATCGCCCCGCCACCTCCGCCCGACGCACACCTTGCCGCTGCTGAGAAGTCTCACATGGAATAGAAGGGATGAGCTTCACAACAGAAGCTCAGTAGGGACTATCAATCTCCTACTGGATCTAACCGCCGGAAAAGAATATATATAATCAAAGTAAATGACAACAGTTATATATATTCTAAACTACACAAGAAAGTGCGGAAGCAAAGCTGACTAACTAGCAACAGTACGGAAAGACGCGGTCGAAAACTCCATACGACCTGCACGTCGTGACCACTGCACGGTTGGCAACACAGACAGAAGAACCCTGCATGGACAAGGGACACTAGCTACGGAAACCACTACCACTAGTCAACCGGTCAGGAGCGTCCACTGACGTCTTACCCTCGACCCAGGTCCAGACCTCCACGTCTCGTCAGAGTGGGGGCAGGAACACAAGTAACCACAATAGTAATCGCCGTAGTCTTGCCGAACTATGGTCCCACGTCTAGCCTCTCTAGGTGGTTCCGGAGCCACAAAGAGCAAGGCAGTGAGAAGAAGGACTGACTGGCTTGTGCCGGGAAGAACTCCAAACGACCTCGGTGTCCCAGACCAACCATGAGAGCTCTGCAAATGACTCAACGCCGCTGTCCTAACCACCATTTTCCCCTCCGCTCCAGAGTCCGTGACTCGAGCACGCCCGTCGCCTGGAGCACTCCCTCAACGGGCGCACAGGGACGGGGGTCCCAGGTAAATGGTAACAACCTCTTACAGGACAAGCCCTCAGGTGCCGAGCACTGGGCGAACGACTAGTGTAGGACCGTACTAGGAACTAGCACTGGCGCCACGGGTATAGAAAGAACCAAGAAAGGCGAAGATGCCACGAGAAACGGACTTCCTAAGAACTTACCTGTATCTGATACTATCGCAATGCCCCTGGCTGTTGCGAAGCCAAGGCCGGCCGCGACAATGTCACGACGCCCCTAGTGGTCGCGATGATGTTGCGGCGCCCATACCCACCGTGACAGCCGAAGTTGTCGTGGTCGGCGCGTGCGTCGTGACATCATCGCGACCCTCAGGCCTGTCATGATCTCAGCCGAGAGGGGTCCCGGTATAGTCCCCCCAAGGACCACCCCAAAACCGGTACAAATCACACCATTCGGGGAGGGGAGCATGGGAAACACATAGGAAAGCATATAAATAGGCAACTACCCTCAAACCCCACGAATCATGCATTATACATGGAGATCTACGCTCAAAGGAAACCTCTCCAACGTCGTGCATGGATCTCATGCCCCACTGCCTTAATACCACGAAGAAACAAGGATCTCACGGGGAAGGGGAGCATGCTAGAAGGAGAGGAAGAAAAGGGGTCCCTACCTCAATGAGTAGAGCCGACCCGTTGGGGCCTTCACGTCAGAATGGCCACCTCCTCCTCGCCCCAAGCACCACACGGACGTCGCCTATGCTAAGGAGACGTCACCTCCTCACCACGAGCACCACAAACAATCCGGAGAACACAAGAGATCTCGGGAGAGGAAGAAGGAGAAGAAGAAGAAAGGAGAGAGGAAGGGGAGGGGGGATGTGGCGGCCCTCATTATACCGGTATGGTTATACCAACCCACGTCGGTATAGCGAGAGTCCTCACAGTGGGACATTTACCCAAACGCTACAAACAGCTGAGATACACGCGAACATACAACAAGTAGCGGAAGTAAAAGACAACTGTCTTCATTCATTCATCATCCACATTTAACATACATGAAGTTTGCAATTAACAATAAAGAACTAAAAGTTCACATAATTTAAATTGCCGAAAATAGAATACTAATGTCCACACTTATACATTCTTTTCATGATACTCTAATACACGTTCAAATTACATACTATGAAATGCACAAGTTACAAAGAACTCCAAAGACTAATATCCGCGCTCGGAGTCCGTCTCCACTGTCTCCTCCAACGGTGCCACGTCACCAACTACACCTGTACGCCGAAGCAAGGAGTGAGTCTAAAGACTCAGCAAGCAACACTACTCATAACATACACGTATAGGTCATAGCGGTTTCTACATGCACATTCAAAATTTTCAACACATGGCATGCTAGACATTTGAAAGTTTCAACCTATTATGAAAGCTTTACAATTTAATACATGGATCATGCTTTCAGATTTCTAAGAATAAAACTTTACCTATCACATGCTCTCTATTCAATTTACTCATGAAAATTTGTCTTTAAAGAACCAAGACATGAGAGCTACCAACATGAACACTGTGCATATATGAAAGGGAAACACGACTAGCATGGATCTTACATGTTTTTAAACACATACATAGACATTTTCACATGCTTTAAGTTACTGGTTTCACATGGTTTAATGGCTGTAAACCTATACATGAGAGCTACCATGTTGCTTAAAATATATCATGTGAACAACCAATCATGCTATTTTGTACCCGTGCTCATCAATTATCCCTAACATGGATTCTAGACATTTTTGCACATATAACACGATGATAACAACATAAAATTCTGATTTCACATGGTTTCAGATTTGTCTCACATGGATTTCAATATCATATCCTCACATTTAGAATTTCACTTTCTTTATACAAGTTTCCTCTTTCACATGGTTACACTTTGCACATACACATTCACATTGTTCACTTACACATTTACACATGAACACATACACATTACACATTTTAGGTGCCGTGACACATAGTCCAAACCACCAAAGAAGGACATATACACATCACATTACACATAGACGCCATCTAGGCATTCCAATGGCGACTCTTGGACTGCGCAGACCGGGAGAACAAGTCTCCACCCTAACCAGTGGTACTTGTCCACCTCCAGGATTTCCCTAATACCCTTAGGGTCACTTACACATTGAACTTTCTCAGGGGGACTTTCCCTGATACAGTTCCACTGCCCTCTACGGAAGCAGTGTCACATTGGCACAGTTACACATTTACACATTTTACCGATTTACACATGGTTTTACACATATCACTTTTCATCTCATTCACTTTCTCACTCACATGCATATCTCTGTTTTTCCTGACATGGCACTACAGATTTCAGGAGTTTAACACACAGTAAATGCACTAATCAGGTTGGGTTAAACAATATCTAACCACATTACGATAACATACATAGATTATTACATTTCACATGAAAAATACATAACTCTTATATACTGGTCCAAATGACCTGAAATTTTAACCACATGCTATTTTCGGGTTCAGGTCATACATTCAATTTTTCAGATTTTTCTGAGCTAAATAGAATTTACAGAAAATCAATACCTATTTCGCATGCCATTCACAATTTAGGTTGACATGGAGTTTAACACATCATGCATTTTTACCACTTACTGTTTGAACAGAGACTACTGTTATATACATGATCGAGAATACAGAATTTACCCTAAATCATACAACTATAGATCGATCACCACAAATCATTCTTACATGACTTTTTATTTACCGAACCGAATTTATTAGCAATTTATACAAGCATGGACAATTACCAAAATTGAGGTACATATACTGATCTGCTAATCTTCATGATCTGACAAAACTGAGGCATTCAGACTAATCCTAATCAAGAAACATGGATTGACAAGATTATCAACAAATCATGCTTACAAATTCACGGATACAACTTTCTAACATCCACCACCACACATCACACTCATCCACACACCACATTTAAAATATATACGTAGTGTATAGGTTACCATATATCCTCATCACGGAAAACCATACGAAAATAGTTGTATAGAAAGGGCAGAACAGTCACTGTTTCTGTCCAGAGGAACTTGGCGGCGGTCTCTGGCCGCTGACTCAGTGTCAGCGGCATGGTCGATGGACGCCAAGCATGATCTCAGCGTCCATTGACCTTGCCGTCAATGCTTTGTGCAGAAACACAGACCCGAGCTCTCAAGTTGGGTGAATGTGAGGGTCTAGGACTCGAGGGAAAAATATACAAAAATTGTAGAATCGACCTAGACACATACGGGGACATTATGGTTAGGTCACTTGCCTTTTAGAAAATGCTCCAATGGATCAAAGTGCTCGGAGAAGCCCTCCTTGGGCAGTCCAAGAAGGTGCAGAACTCCCTCCTAGATCTTCTTCCTCCGGGCTCCTGGATGGTCTCCACAATAAGGGGATGTCGGGGAAGCCTCCTCCTTTGCTCCAGCTATCCTCTTGTCGTGGAAGATGGCCGGATCTAGCTCCAGGAAGTCGGATCTTTGGGTGCAAAGAGTGGGTTTTCTCACACGTTAGAACTAGGGTTTTTTCCTGGTTTCTCTCTTGCAAAGGTGAAGAGAGGGGTGGGGGAAGGCAGATCCGGGTTAACATGTGGAAGACCTCTCTCCCACTCACAGGGTGACAAGACAGCTCTCAGAGCCGTTGGGGACAGCTCCCCAATGGCTGAGCTTTCTTGTTTCGGATTCTGGCTCTGCTGCGCATGCAGGCCAGAGAAATAGGCATCCATATCGTTAGACGCCAGGATTAGTGTTGGCGTCCTGTCTGGACGCTGACACCACCTCAACGGCTAGGGGTTGACGCCAAGAGGCCTTCGGCCAGAAGTCGAAAATATACAGAAAACCATGCATACCATGCATATATACATGCAATATGTATATGGTAGTGTATCCATACTATCACCATTCAATACATGCCATTTACATATAGTATAAACAAATGCACACGTAATTGTACTAATTATACGTACGTAAAGTATGTATATACATACACAAGCACAAATATACACACACAAATACAAATAATGCGACGGAAATTCGAGGCCTTACACCTCTCCCCCTTAAAGAAACTTCGTCCTCGAAGTTAGAACGACACTACTCAAACAAGAGGGGATACTTCTTCTTCATCGCATCCTCAAGCTCCCAAGTAGCCTCCTCTCGTGAGAAGTTCCGCCATAGGACCTTCACCGACGCGATTCTCTTGTTCCGAAGATGCTGAACCTTCCGGTCAAGAATGGCTAAGGTGCTCGACATACGAAAGATCTGGCTGGATCTCCACTGGCTCATGACTAATCACATGAGAAGATCTCGGACATACTTCCTGAGCAAGATACGTGGAATACAGGGTGAACGCTAGCCAAAGCTGGGGTAATGCTAGCTCATACGCCACGCTGCCCAAACGTCTGAGAATCTCATATGGGCCAATGAATTAGGGCTTAGCTTGCTATGCCTGCCAAATCTGACGACACCACGAGTAGGCGATATCTTCAAGAAGACATGATCGCCAACCTCGAACTCCAAATCCTTCCTTCTTTGTCGGCATAACTCTTCTGCCTATCCTGTGCCGCAACAAGCCTTTTCCTGATAAGCTGAATCTTATCCGAAGTTTCCTGAACTAACTCGGTCCGATCAACTGCCTATCACCAGTCTCCTCCCAACATAAAGGAGATCTGCAGGGCCTACCATACAACGCCTCGAATGGAGCCATACCAATACTGGCATGAAAGCTGTTGTTGTATGCGAACTCCACAAGAGGTAAATGACGCTCCCAATCATCCTTCCAATCCAGAACACACGCTCTCAACATATCCTCGAGCGTCTGGATAGTCCTCTCGGACTGTCCATCGGTCTGGGATGAAACGCCGAATGAGCTTAAGCTCCGAACCTAACGCATCCTGAAGACCCTTCCACAATCTCGAAGTAAATCTCGGATCTCGATCCGAAATGATCGACTTCGGCACACCATGCAATCTAATGATACCGCTACATACAATCTAGCTAAACTCTCTACTGACTGCTTCTTCTTCATGGGCAAGAATGAGCAGTCTTCGAGAATCTATCTACAACAACCCAATCGAGTCATTGCCCCTTCTAGATCGAGGCAAACCCGAAACGAAGTCCATAGTGACAGCTTCCCACTTCCACACTGGGATATCCATCCTCGCATAAGGCCGGATGGTCGCTGCCGCTCGGCTTTCACTTGCTGACATACTAGACATCTAGACACATAATCCGCAACATCCTTCTTCATGCCGGACCACCAAAATGATCTCTTCAGGTCTTGATACATCTTAGTGTTACCCAGATGAATAGAGAATCGCGATCTATGAGCCTCCGCTAACACATGCTCACGGACATCTACTACATCAGGGACACAAACACGGTGCTGAAATCTAATCACACCGTCCTCATCACGAGCAATGCCCGCCTTACCCACTAACTCTAACAATCTAGGGTCGGCTTCTGCTGCTCAATCACCTCATCCAAGACTGAGGATCTAAGGGATAGCTGAGCTACAAAAGCCTGACACAGCGATGGCTCTAACTGGTCATAGAGCACGCTGCATCCTCCAACATCTTCCAATCCTGCTGGAGCGAAGACCTCTTTCTACTAAGAGCATCTGCTACGACGTTCGCCTTTCCAGGATGACTGAAGGTCGAAGTCATAGTCCTTCAAGAACTCAATCCATCTCCCTGCCTCAGGTTTAATTCTTTTGGGAGAAAAGATACTTCAAGCTCTTGTTGGTCGGTAAACACCTCAAATCTGACACCATAAAGATAAGCCTCCAGATCTTAGTGCATGAACCACTGCTGCGAGCTCCAAATCATGAGTCGGATAGTTCCTCTCATGCTCCTTCAACTGACGAGAAGCATAAGCCACTACCTCTCTTGCTGCATGAGCACACAGCCTAAACCAATCTGAGATGCATCCGTATAAATGGCAAAAACCTCTGGACCACTAGGCAATACCAATACCGGAGCAGAAGTAGCTTAGCCTTCAATAGCTGAAAGCTACGCTCACATGCCTCAGACCATACGAACTTCTCACCCTTCCGGGTCAGCTTGTCAAAGGGGCGGCGATGGATGAGAAACCCTCAATGAATCGCCGATAATAACCAGCTAACCAATGAAACTACGAATCTCCGAAGGAGTCTGGGGAATCTCCCAATCCATAACTGCTGGACCTTTGCTGGATCAACAGCTACACCAGCGCCGGAGATCACTGCCCGAGAAAGTGAACCTCGCGCAACCAGAACTCGCACTTGCTGAACTTCGCATACAGCTTGTGCTCACAGGAACCTCTAAGACTAACCTCAAATGCTGACAGTGCGTGGCCTCACCGGGAATAGACCAACACGTCATCAAAAACACACAACAAAGCTATCTAAATACGGCCTAAACACCCGGTTCATGAGATCCATGAACGCTGCGGGGGTGTTGGTCAATCCGAAAGGAAGGACCAAGAACTCATAATGTCCATAACGGGATCAAATGCCGTCTTGGACACATCCTCACTCCTAATCCGCAGCTGATGATAACCAGATCGCAAGTCAATCTTAGAAAAGACTGATGCATCCTGCAACTGGTCAAACAGATCATCAATCCGAGGTAAGGGGTACCTGTTCTTCACAGTCACTTGGTTCAATTCCTATAGTCAATACACAACCTAAGTGACCCGTCTTTCTTCTTGACGAACAATACAGGTGCGCCCCAAGGGGAAACTAGGGCGAATGAATCCCTTATCAAGCAATTCTTGCAATTGCTTCCTCAACTCGGCTAACTCTGCAGGGGCCATCCGATATGGGGCCTTCGAGATAGGAGAGGTGCCTGGAAGCAACTCTATAGTGAACTCTATCTCCCTATCGGTGGCAATCCAGACAAGTCATCGGGAAAGACATCTGGAAATTCCTGCACCACATCGATCTCTGCAAGAGTCAGTGACGAACCAGCATCGGGTACTAGCATAATGCTGGCAAGAAATGCGTCACAACCCTTGTTCACCATGCGCATCGCCTTCATGGCAGAGATGACTAACTTTCCCGCTAGTTCTTTGGCAAGGGATGAGAGAACTCGTCCTCACCAGGAATGCGGAAAACAATCCTCTTCCGACGACAATCCACTAACGCATAGTGCTCCTCTAACCAATCCAGACCAAGAATAGCATCATAGTCCTTCATATTAGCAAGAAGAAACACCCATATAGGATTCTATCCTCAATGCACACAGGCAACGACGGAATGCATTCCTAGTCGATACCGTACCCGCAGGGTGTGCATAGACAAGGGACCTCTAATCCTCAGACTCTACGCCTGACTCTAGGGCTAACTGCCTAGCGAACCGCTCGAAATGAACGAGTGAGTAGTACCCGTATCAAACAAAACCGAGCGTGCACACCAAAAGCAAAACTGTACCTTCGGTGACATGCTCCGCCTGCTCGGCGTCCTCGCGTGCCAAAGCAAACACTCGAGCTGGGGCTCGAGGCCTTCCTGGTCTTCCTGTAGCTGGCGCGACTGCCGCTACTACTGGTGCTGGCGCTCCACGCTGAGGCCCTTAGAAGTCTTGGCAATCTTTGATCTTGTGGTCGCTGCTCCACACTTCAAGCATCTACCCGCTACCAACCAACACTCGGAAACACCATGTGTCTTCCCGCAATGGGGACACTCTTTCTTCACACCAGGGGAACGTACAGAAGGTACCTGAGAGTTGTTGACTGTCACTGGTTTCTGCGGTTCTGGTACACCGTTTTCTTCTTATCCTGCCGCTGGAATGTCGCTGCCGGCCCTTCTGCGAAGCCTTCTTTCCTCCAGATATTGCTCCATTCTCCCTCCTGCCTGCAGGCAGCACTGAGGGCCTCGTCTAGCGTGCGGTGGTCAAACGCCACGAGTC